>APFE030733109.1:0-22808 GCA_000404065.3 Pinus taeda | reverse complement strand
CCAACCTACCTCTATAAATTCCATCCAGGCCTTTAACCCCAAAGGAAATCAACAATCTGATGGGAAGAGGAAGGGACGAGGTAAGAAGAAGAACCGGGAAGGGAAGGGCAATACGAACAAGCCTGACAACGATGCTGGTGAGGGTAGAAAAGAGTCCAAGAAAAAGCTTAAGTTTCCATGCAATTTATGCAATGGAGATCATTTGACTCACCTTTGCCCTAAGATTCAAGATGCTCAGTGCTTATTAGTGCAACAAGGGTCCTCTAGCTCCCAAGTTGTCCTAACTAACCCTTTTCCCCAAGGGCAACAATTACTCATTGGCGCGAACTTGAACACTGGTACCTCTACAGGGGGAAACCAGGAAAGGGAAAATTCCTCAAATGTTTATATGATGAACTCTCATATCGATGTTGCTACACAAGCACGTGATTATGGTGAAATGGAAACATCTAAGGCTAAATCTATTCCTGAAACCACAGACCCACTTCATATTGAGTGACCCTCTATTGAGTCTATGCCTCGGAAACCGAAAGGTTCAGCAAAGCGCTCGACTATTAACCATAATGCTAGGGCAGCCCAGAACTACTTGATTGTAGAATATCTGGCTCAAAGTCCTTGTGCTATGTCTGCTTTGGAGGTAATCCAGTCGTGTCCTTCTTAGAGAAGTGATTTGCTTTCGACAATCGATGTAGTAGATCCAAAGAATTCTTTAGTGCTCACTTTTGATATGCTGAATGTCAAAAAGAGACTTCCTCACCATATGGCTTTCCAAATAAAGCCCACTTACCGAAAAACCAATATTTTTCTGATAGTTATAGATGAGGGAGCTTCCACATGCATAATTTCTATGTCATTTTGGAAGGCCATTGGATCACCTTTAGCTATTCCTTCACCGACTCTCTTGACAACATTTGATGGACATTCTCATAGGCCACACAGAATTATCCCGGCCTTTCCTATATGTTTTGGGGGAAAGGTCGTTAATATTGAGGTGGAAATCGTTGATTCCAACCTGGATTATAACCTCCTCTTAGGAAGGAATTATATTTATGAGATGGATGCCATAGTTTCATCTTTATTAAGCATCCTCGATTTTCCTCACGAGGGGAGAATTGTTAAAATTTATTAGTTAGATTATTCTCCAGGTGACTCCCACGCAACTTTGGATTCTACCGTTCCATTGGTGGATAATCCCCGTCAACCTATTGAGAATTTAGGAGCTAGAATGTACTCTTCATTAATGGGTATATTTGACCTTCCTCCTTCTACAACTAAAATCAATGCAATTTCATCCTCTAGGGGGCCTTCACGGAAAGAGTTCTTTCGAACTCATTATTTTTCAGACCCTTGGACCTTACCTTCATCTACGACCACATTAGATGGAGGGCAGGTTGGTGTAATGGCATTTCCCATGTCTGTAGCAAAACTTAGCTATCAATCTATCATTAACTCTATAGACAACCATCCCACTCCTTTTCACAAGAGGAGTTAGATGGTGACAAGGCTCCAACTTGGACCCTCGACTCTACTTCAGCTCTAGATCACTTGGTCTTATGAGGAAATGCCTGGAATTGATCCATCTATAGTCCATCATGAGATCAATATGTAAGAAAATGCCAAACCTATTCGTCAGAAGCTTCGACCGGTCAATCCTCAGAAAGTAGCAGCTATTAAAGCTGAAGTTGAAAAGCTACTTAAAGCGGGTTTCATATACCCCGTTCTTTTAACGGAGTAGGTTTCCAATCAAGTCCTGGTAGATAAAAAGTAAGGAACGATCCGAGTATGCATCGATTTTAGGATTTGAATAAACCTTCTCCAAAACACAATCACCCCATGCCTTTTATTGGTAAAATTGTTGATGAATGTGCGGGTAATGAAATTTTTTCGTTCATGGACGGATTCTCTGGTTACAATCAAATTACTATCCGTCCGAAGGACCAGCACAAGACAACTTTTATTTGTCCCTAGGGCACGTTTGCATATAAGAAGATGCCTTTTCGTCTTAAAAATTATAGAGCTACTTTTCAGCGAGCCATGTCTTATACTTTCCATGACATCAAACATGTTATTCAAGCATACTTGGATGACTTAGCTACTCGTTCTCAAAAGAGAATTGATCATCCCGGCCACCTTCGGTTAGTTTTTGAGAGATGTCATTTTTATAAAATCCAGTTGAATCCGAATAAGTGTGTTTTTGCAGTCACATCTAGTCGGTTGTTAGGATTCATCGTATCGACTGAAGAGATTCGAGTCGATCCTTTCAAGGTTGAGGCAATAATTCAGTTGCCTCCCTCGTCTTCCATTTGTCAACTTAAAAGTCTGCAAGGAAAGGAAAATTTCTTGAGTAGATTTATAGCCAATTATGCCAATATTACCAAAGGATTTATGCGTCTGCTTAAGAAAGGAGTTCCATTTTTATGGGATGACTTTGCGCAACGATCTTTTGATGCCTTGAAGTAGGCATTAATCTCTACTCCATTGCTGAGTCCACCAAATTATGGAAGAGATTTCCTTTTGTATCTCGTTGAGGCAGAATCAACCATAGGTATGGTTCTGGTTCAGGAGGATGATGCTCTCAGTGTACATGTAATCTATTACTTGAGTCGAGGCTTAGTAGGACCTAAGAAACATTATTCTCCTATTGAGAAATTGGCCTTGGCAGTGGTCCATGCTATCCAGCAGCTTCGTCATTATATTCTGCTATGCAAAATGTTCATCTTAGTGGCTATCAATCCTTTTCAATTTGTCCTCAATAAGTGAGTGATTGGGAGCAAATATAATCAGTGGATTGTTATTTTGCAAGAATTTGATCTCTAGTTCTTGTCAGCGAAATCTAAGAAGTCATTGGTTTTTGTGGAATTAATTTCCAAGCTGCCTTGTGAGGAAACCATTGTTTATGAGGAAAATTTCCTCGATGAACATTTATTCCTCATTTCTTCACAAGATCCCTGATACATATATATCATTATATATCTCCAGACTTCGAATTTCCCACCTGCTTCCTCCAAGGATGAGCATCGAAAGTTACATCACCTTACCAAAAACTATGTTACCATTGGTGATACATTATATCACAGAGGGGTTGATTCAATCCTTAGGCATTGCTTAACTTTGGAAGAAGCAGAATCTGTACTTAATGATTACCATAGTGGAGCTTGTGACGGTCATCTATCAAGGCTTGCAATAGCCCAGAAAATTTTTCGCGCCAGCTACTTTTGGCCTTCAATTTTCAAATATTGTATTGAAGTGGTCAAACGTTGCCACCCTTGTCAAATTTATACTTGAAAAATGCACATTCATCCAGCTCCACTTTTTCCCGTTATCACTGTCAGTCCATTTACAAAGTAGGGCATTGACTTCACTAATTGTTATCCACCTTCGGCGGCGAGTCACAAGTACATCATTGTGGCCATAGACTAATTTACAAAGTGGGCTGAGGCCATGCCTACTTACAAAAGTGATAGTGAAACAACAGCCTTGTTTCTCTTCAAATAGGTTATTTCACGATTTGGTATCCCGAGAGAGATTGTCACTAACCATGGCAGTCACTTCCAAAATAAACTAATGACCGAATTGGCTCTAAAGTTGGGCTTCTAATGGGAACATTCGTCTCTGTATTATCCTCAGGCTAATGGACAAGTTGAAGCCATGAATAAGTCCCTTAATACTATCCTATAAAGGAAAATTGACAAAAATCGCTCCAATTGGCACATCATGTTGTACCTGGCACTTTGGGCATACCAAACCTCGGTGAAGACTACCATCGATTTTACTCCTTTTCAATTAGTTTATGGGCTAGAATCTATTTTTCCTATTGAATGTGAAATTTCATCCCTTAAGCTAGCTATAGAACTTATTCCAAAGACGTCTAATCTCAAAGAACGCTTTGTTCATTTGAAACATCTCGATGAGCAACATCGAGATGCCACCATAATAAATGAGGCCCATAAGAAGAGGGTTAAAACTCAGTATGATAAATTTGTTCGTCCTCGAGTCTTTTCTAAAGGCGACCTTTTCTTAGCCTATGACCAAGATAAAGATGCCCTGGGGGTAAGCAAATTCAAGTCTATGTGGTATGATCCCTTTATAGTTAAATGATTTTTGGGAACAGGGGCTTATGAATTAGTTGATTTTGAAGGGAACAAGCTAGGGGAGCCCCGAAATGGGCTCTACCTTAAGAAGTATTTTGCTTAGGTTCCGACTGAGCAATTGCTTGTTTGTATATAGTGTATTTTTGTACATATTTATCAGGCATTTTGTGATATCGACATTTTTTTATCTGCTTTGGAAGGTGTTGATGGATGATCTGATATATTTCGGATTCACCGATGGTTCTAATCGGCACACTTGGAATCTTGCTTCCACAACTTGGGTGATTTATTATCCATCTGGCCAGTTGAGGGTGTTGAGGGGAGTATGTATTGGTCCTACTTCGAATAAAATTGCCGGATATATTGTTGCTATTAATTAACCATCCAAAGAAATTCCTTATGGGATTGATTCATTTGTAGTTTATCTAGACTTACAACTGGTAGTGTCACAATTAAATAACATTTATCGGGTTCGAGATCCTTATTTATTTTGCTATTTTTTTAGAGTGAGAGTATTGCAATGATAATTTATTTTTATTACATATGTTCACATTCCATGATCTGAGAATTCATTAGCATACTCTATTGCTAATCAAGCATTATATTGGCATATTAATCATTCATCAAATTAAAAAAACATCAAAAAATTTGAAACTATATATATATCATAAAATCGCCTGTATATAAATAAAGTGTTCACAAAATAATATACAAAATTGGGACAAAATGCCCTCAAAATTTGGGTTCATGCCCATAATCATGTCCAGTCTATCTATCGACCCAGCTTAGGATGATCGGCTACATGCCGAAGTATGCGGACCCAGTCCCATGGTACCCCTAACACGCAACCCTGCATCTCCTCAGGTAGATCCTCTATGGCTATCATAGGTACCTACTGAGTCAGTCTCACCAAGTTTCTTTGAACTGAATATAGGACTCTCTATGTCTCAACTGTTGCCTCTTTGGCACCTCTTCCACGATGCCTGTGCCTTGGAAACCCATCTGGTCTCACTGGACCTACATCTGGAACATGGTCATTTTTGTCAGTATTTTGTCTCATTAAAAATATTTCTAAGTTAATTTCGTATTTAAAAAAGAAAAAAATTCTTAAAAATTTACAAAACATTTAAAAATTGTTACCTATATCTCCCCATTTTTTGTTTGGTGACAACACCAACTCTGGATCTCCTCGGAAATCCACACCAGCATACGGGTAGTCGTCGACTGCGATGATCTGTTTGTCCCACCAGGTGAAAAAATCATCATCGAAAGTTGTCCTAGGCACATCCCCACCTCCAAGGTGTTTCATCAAGTCAGCCCATCTACCCATCTAAGGATCTCGAGGGCTGCTGATGGAGGTTGATACTTTGGGACGTAGCCTAGGTACCTTCTCGAGGAAGAATGAGCATAAAATAGTCCCATATCCAAAGTTCTTTGTTTGACCCTTCTGAATAGAGGTCAATTGGCTCTTCATGTTAGTCAGAAGAGGCGCACACCATTCAAAAACCATGGTAAGGAATTCCACTGCTAGGCTCATGGACACTCGTGAAGCCTGATGTAGTGAAGCTGATCCATTTACCCTCGCAATCGTAAATAGCAGAATCCTCAGAGATAAACTTTCCACGTGTTTGATTGGACTCTGACTTCCAATATTTTCTGGGTGTCTAGGACAGTATATATGTAAACAGTCTTCTACTGAAAGACTACTTCTTGTCTTGCCAATCAAATGCATGACCTCCCCTCTTCGGGAGAGACCTATAATAAAGTAGATGTATTCAACCTCAATCCGTAGATGCATCTAATCTATCATGAATGCGTCATCTTCTGTGCTCCAATAGTGTATCAGAAATTCGAGCAGGCGTGTGTTGGCTTTCACGTTTGGCATTTTGAATAATTTCAATAAGCCACACCCTCGCAATGCATCTAGTGCATTTTGGTCATTCATTACCTCATTGTCAATTGTGGTATGCTCTCTTTCTCTCCATGTGATGGTCATCCTAAAAAAAATTGAGTTTCAACCGTTAGTTTTTGTGTTTAAACTTTAACTCGCATACATGCGGGTTCCCTTTACACACAGTCAAGTGTAGGGCCATCGTATAAGCGGGTTAATCACATCCAACCTGCGTGTACGCAGAGTTGGATTTTTGGGCATAAATTCCCATGGTCAAATCTTTGTGAAAACTTCTAAAAACTATCACAAAACATTATAAGCATGATTTGAATGTTACCTGATAACTTTGGTGCGATTTGAACAGTCCAATAGTTCAGAGGCGAGCTTGCTCCTTTTTGATCCATAACTCTTTGCTCCAAACAGAAATTAAAAAACTGTGACTCCAAAAGTCATCAAATAACTTTGAAATTGCAAAAAAAAAATTCAAAATTTGATTTTTGTCTCATGGATTTTTGACTTGTGGGCTTGGATTGTCAAGAATGGGTTTTTTTTTAGGATATTTTGGAGAATTCTTCGAGATGTTATTTTGGTCCCATGACTGCTGACCTGTGAAGGTAGGTATCGTTCACTCACTGGCATAGAGGTTAGGGAAAACAATTTTTTCCATTGCATCTTGCATACTGGCCTCCGTTTAGTGATACATTAGCCATAGGGTCAACCCCATCATATCTTGGTTAGAAAACCATGTTCACTCACTAATTTTTAAATCATGATGTGATGGTAGAGCCAACCTTTACATGGGCATCTTAGTTAGAACCTCATTGATATTTGTTGCCCATGCTGCTATACTGGGTAGGCTCGGGAGTCCTCTTTAATCCTGTCATGACTTGTGCATTGAAGACACATTCTCCTTTCTTCTACACTAATTTTTGGCCTGATACCCTAGACGCTCCTTTGTGTTGAGTTGTACTGTTGCATTGCATTTTGACTATTTACACCTTTTGGCCTTGAACTGACTTCACTTGGACTCATGTTTAAGCCACTTATTTGACCATGTCTTCTACAAAATCAACCATGCAATCACTTAACTTCTGCAACTTGATGCATCCTTTGACCCATGGAAAGAACATCCCTTTGAGTGTCCTTGACTAGTTTCACCTCCATGCATCGAGCATAAGAATGCTCCCATCCTAGGAACTAGATCATTTGTTTCTCCGATAGTCATTCTTTCCACTGTATTATAGCATTATTTTATTCTTTTTCCAGCTTAAGGAAAAAGACAAAAAAATTATATATTCCAAAAAGAGTGGGAATGGGACAACATTTCCATATTTTGTTGGCAGCTAGAGTCAGTCGTGTCGCCCTTGAACAAAGCACTCAAAAGAAAGTCTCTCCTCCATTTTTGGCGGGATTTAGTTTGAATTAGGTATGCCTTCACCTTGTTATTGAGTCGGTACTCCTCCAATTGGTTACCTCTTCCAATCATATGGAGATTTTTCTCGTTCCTCCTGCATGACAAACTTATACAAAGTTATCATATGCTGCCATATTGTCATCATTGAGTCATGCTTCTGTTCAAGGGAAGTAAGCCTGAGTCGGCCTCTCTACGGTGTCCCTTGACCTATTTTTTAGTCGGCCATCCCTCGTTATCAGTGTCATGTTTTCCATCACATCAGTTATATTGGTCCTTTGCTCATGTCGATTTGAGAAGGTCTCCATTAACTTCTTGCTGGCAGGTCTTGTCATTATCGACGATGACATATTGCTCTGAGAGCAGGCCTAGAGCTGCACCCTGGCCCTATTTTTATTATTGATATGTCACCTTTTGCTCAGCATCGATCAGTATCATGGGTATTTGACTAAGTGGTTTCCCTTGTGTTCGACATTAGCTTTCATTATCACACATTGGAATTCATGTAGTGCCTTGGTTTCCATTTGACCCTATTGGTGGATTCCTCACCTTTGTGTCAACTTTCATTATTGGTTGGTTCAAAGGGTTTCTATCGTGCACTAGCTACATCTTATGAATTCCAAAAACGTGCTTCGGTTGGGTTACTGCATCTTTTTCGTCTGATTCCTTCCACATTATTGGCCTATGGGTTACATTCGCGCTAGATTGATGAAGGATTCTTTAATGCCTTCCTTCTAGCGGATATTTTCCTATCGACTACAACTCATTTTCTCTTAGACGAAGATCTAGAGTCCATTTGGCAATACCTTGGGGTTTGTAGTCATCAGTGGTAGATTCCTTCGATCGACAGTGGGAAACCATCATTGTCCCTTGATTGATAGTTTCTTCCAAGTGTTCGACTTCAGCTCACTTATTCACACTTGTTAGATTGTACTGGGTACCTTGACTCTCATTTTCATTATCGGTGAGTTGTCTCGCATTTGTTAACAGTATACATCAATCACCGGTAATCAAACGATTTCTCATGTGGTCAACCTCAGATCATTAATTCCCATTGTGTAGAAATCTACCATGGCGATTAATAAAGACCTCGGGTTGCATCAGTATGTCTTAGTTCACTTGTCAGTTTCCCCTGTTGCTGCTAGTTGACACCATCCACCATATATCTTGCAATTCTCCATAAAGACTTCTTATATGTTAGCATCCGAGTTGATATGTAGTATCATTTTATTCCATCATGTTCATTTGGTACTATTAGGATCATTTTTTGACATCAGTGATCAGCTTCATCTTTCAACTTCATTGATCATCTTCTTATATGTGATATTCAGACAGGTACTTCTTCAATCATGATCAGATGATCCATTATGTATTTTCAGTTTCTTTTGTACTTGTCTACATATTGGATCCACTTGTACTTGATATGTAGATATGCTTTACTTTTTCTGAGCATGGGTATGCCCGCCTCAAACAACAGTTTCTTTCTGATCTCTTTTGATTGCTTGGAAGGCTGAATTCTGGTGAAGTCCTTCTTAGTCTCGGTAGGGTTCTTTCCATATACTTAATACATTTTGGCTGTCATGTACCCCTTCTGACCTCATATATTGGGGGCATCTGTTGTAGCACCATTTACCACCCTTGGTATTTGTGATGCTTGGTTTATGGCCTAGGGAAACCCCTCCTTCCAAACTTGGTCCAAATATTTTAAAAATAGTGTTTTATTCCCTGTACGCTACTTTGCCCTGAGCTAAAAGTGTGTAAAAGTGGGTCAGTCAATACCCAACCCATGTATATGTGTTAAAGCACTTTCCTTAACTATGGGTGGATTTCACAGGTTTTACCTATTGATTACCTCCTATTGCCCATAGCCCAACTGTTTCCCAACTAAAAAACTAATTGAGAGAAGTATAAATAGACTTCTATGGGAAGGCCTTATGCATGAGGCAGGAAACCCTTGTTTCCTTGATTATAGATATTCTCCCTCTTGCTTGAGATATCATGGTATTGGTTATGGAAGGAGGTTGTTGAAGACTGGGACATGACAGATCTGGAGGATGGTTCTGCTTGGAGCTGGAAGAAGAAGACTCAAGTGAATTCTATCCGTGTTAGTTATAGCTTACTACAATAAAAAGAAGCGTTGCCTTGTTTGCGAGATTAACTATGTTTATGCATCAATAAGTATTGTAATTCATATATGAATGTTATTTTGATGTATGATTAATCATTTTCTTATATGATACAAATTTAATTTCATAAAAAATATTTACCTGTATACTACTATGTATGTTCAGATTGAATGATTTTTAGGTTTGAAGAACATCGAGAGTTGCAGAGGGTTTGAACCCTGCGGTATCTACCAAAACGAAGGACATCCGGGTATGGTCGCTCTCACATAGTTTGTTTATATAAGAATTTTGCCTGAGTTGTATGAGTGTTTCTTACTGCAGTTTGCTCCTACTCTGTTGGGGTTCCAACCCAAATCCCTAGGGTACTTATTCTCGTAACACATATTAATGACAAATGTAAAATGATTGGACAATTTGGAATATAATGAATATATGATATAAGTTTAGCATGCAGATCGGCTTGTAAGAGTGTTGTTCAAATGGAAAATTCCCTTTAGAAACAAATCCATAGGTGATAAGAGCTTAGAGAGAATTTGATAGTGTAAGATTATACCTCAATACCATAAGCAGACCCACTGCTGCTAGCAAGCATTCATAGCCTCGACAGGGTTGCTTTTTAACCCCACAAATGAGCGAGACTCCTCCTTTTAGAATGTATATGGTTCTTCTTTTTCTTATTGTAAAGAGACCACTATGCTAGCATGATGACTAGATGACCATAGTGCCATTCACCAGGATATAACAAAGTGATCAGGTAGCTCATCATGAGACCTCCTATCCTTTTTAAGACAATGTTTGATTCGTTTTCATATCTCATTATGTCCATTTTTCTAGTGGAATTTTTCTTTATTAAAGAGAGAGAGGCTCACTTTTTCCTTAAGAGTCAGGGATGGTGTAAGAAGTAAGAAGATGCCAATGAAAGTTTATACTCTTATCTCTATATAATCATGTCAATGAGATTTATCCAAATGACAGTGTAAAAACATAAGCCAACATGGTTTGAAAATAATGAATCATTTTATGATGTGTCCAAACAAGAGATGTTTAGTCAGTCATTATAAAGATACACCATATCAACTTTGGAACAAAGATAACCATCAAAAGGCTGCATGAGTCATAATAATATTGTCATTACTGTTAGAAAGAGGGCATCATGATCGTTAAGAAAAAATCACAATTTATTCTATCAAAAAGACAAAAAGTGTTGTTCAATTGATTGACCAGCAATTATTCAATCGTTTGAACAACGAAAATCGCAAAAAAAAGTCTTGTTAAAATGATTAAACAACAATCATTCAATCATTTGAACAACAAAAATCGCAAACAAAAGTGATGTTCAATCGATTGAACAACAATCGTTCAATTGTTTGAATGGAAAAATCAAAAACAAAAATGTGTTGTTAAATCGATTGAATGACAATCATTAAATCGTTTGACTAACAAAATCAAAAAATAGAAATGTGTTGTTCAATTGATTGAACGATAATCGTTTGAACGACAAAATCAAAAACAAAAATGTGTTTTTCAATCAATTGAACGGAAATTGTTCAATCAATTGAACAGAAAAATCAAAAAACAAAAATTTGTTGTTCAATTGATTGAATGGAAAAATTAAAAAAGAAACAAAAATGTTTTGTTCAATCAATTAAACAACAATCGTTTAATCATTTGAAGGGCAGAATCAAAAACAAAAATGTGTTGTTCAATCGATTGAATGAAAATCATTCAATTGTTTGAACGGGAAAATCAAAAAACAAAAATGTGTTGTTCATTCGATTGAATGACAATCGTTCAATCGTTTGAACAACACTTATCAAGAAATAAAAATTTTCATATTTATATGGTAATGTCTACTCTTAATTGCAACCTATCGAAAAGAGTATATACATTATTTACAATTTCTAACTAGATCTCAAATTTTTGAAAGAAAATTTGTTGTGTCATCACTTCCCGCAGCTAAAATTGGCATAGAGGGGTCCTCGTGTACCTACTCACAGAAAGAATCCTTGGCGAGCGGTTTGTGATAGAGGCGTACTTGGTGTCCGTTCACCTTAAAATAATGGCCGGATCCGTCAATGGTAACCAAGGTAACAGTACCATTTTTATGCACTTCTTGAATCTCATAATGGCCGAGCCATCTTGTTTGCAACTTGCCCGGGAAATATTGGAATCTGGAATTGTAAAGCAGTGCCCAATCCTCTTTTTGAAACATTTTCTTCTTAATAAGGCTATCATGCCATTTTTCCCTTTGTCGTTGAATAATTTCAGTCTGTTGCAAAGCAAGAATTCGAGCCTCATCTAGTTTGTTAATCTACTAGAGTCGCTTAGTCTGGGCTTTTGTTAGATCCATCTCTACTTCCTAGGCCGTCCTTAGAGTCTTTATTTCAAATTTGATCGGGAAAATAGGTTCTTTACCAAACACGAGCTAATACGGAGAGTATCTAGTAGTATTCCTCCAAGTCTTGCTATAGGCCCACAAGGCCTCTAGTAGTCTAGCAGCCCAGTCTCGTCAGTGTGTTGAGACTGTCTTGGTCAGAATTGCTTCCGTGACCTTATTGGTGCTTTCGACCTACCCGTTCACCTGTGGGTAATATGGGGAAGTGATCCTGTGCATAATATAATGATTCTTGAGAGTGGCAGAAATCTTATGTCCTATGAATTTCCCTCCCCCATCTGTGATCACTTCTCGTGGTAACGCATATCACACAAATAGTCCAAAAAGGAAGCTAATCACAATTTCCTCTATGGGTCTTGGTAAATCTATTGTTTCGACCCATTTTGTCACACAATCCATGGCAACCAATATATAGGTCTTCTGATTAGATGGCGGATGGAATGGGTCAACGAAGTCTAAAGCCCACCTTTTGAAGGGTTTTATGACTAACTAAGGGTGCTGAGGCATTTCATCAAATTGGCCAGGCTTGCCCATCCCTTGATAGTTATTGCAAGCCTGGGCATATTTCTTAGCATCCTTAAAAATAGTGGTCCAATATTAGCCCATCTGTAGTACCTTATGCCCTGTCCTTCGATTTGAAAAATGTCCCCCACAAGGCTCGTCATGGCAAGCTTTCATTATGTCATCAATCTCATCCTCACGAATGCATCTGCATATACACATGTTGGCCCCTATATGAAAAAGATATCCTCCTATCCAAGAGAATCGGGTGTTATGTTGAATGATCAACTTCCTTTCTCTTGTTGTCAAATGCCTGTGTAGCTTCCCAACTACCAAATAATTTGCCACATCTGCGTACCATGGCATCTTGACTGCCACGAAAAATAGATGTTCATCCAAAAATTGATCGTCTACCGCCAGTGGATCATTCACCTTCAGAATTCATGATAGAAAGTCAACAATTGAGTTTTCCTTCACTGGACAATCCTTGATAGTAATATCAAACTCTTGCAAAAGAAATATCCATCATTTTACTTGACCATTTGTGATAGGTTTATTAGCTAGATACCGAATGGTAGAGTGATCAATGTACGGAATGACTAGGTAACCAGTTATATAGTGTCTAAATTTGTTTATTGCATAAATAACAGCGAAAAATTCTTTTTCTGTCACTATATAATTAAGTTTTGCAGAAGTGAGATTTTTTCTAATATAATATATATCATAAGGTTTCTTGTCCTCCTCCTAGCGAAGGACAACATCTATAGCTACATCTGATGCATTTGTGGATATGTGAAAAGGCAATTCCCAGTTTGGTCCATGCAATACTAGTGTTGTTGAGACTCGTTTCTTTAAACCTATAAAAGTTGTGTCACATTTCTCAGACCAACTAAAATCAACATTTCCAGTCAAAGCATATAGAGGCATGGAAATTTGTGAGATTTTTCTAATAAACCTATGATAATAGCCTGCATATCCTAGGAAGCTACATACATCTGTCTGAGTGCAGGGGTTAGGTAGTAAAAGGATTACATGAATTTTTGTTGGGTCTACCTTTATTCCTGCTGCAGAGATATAGTGCCTTGATATTACACCCCCAGTCATCATCATGTGGCACTTGACATTGCTTAAACATATCCTAGTAGCAATGCGTTGTTCCAGGACTTTTTCTAATGTCTGCAATGCTTGTCGAAGTCATTCCCATATGGAGTAAAATCATCCATATACACCTCAAGTCTTTCATTTATTAAATCAGCAAAGATGTTGAGTATAGCCCTCTGGAATGTAGCTAGGGCATTACATAAGAAAAATGCTAATACTCTGTACGTGAATGTACCCTAGGGACAGGTGAAGGTTGTTTTGTCCTAGTCTTCAAGGGTGATTTGAATCCGATTGTAGCCATTGAAACCATCTAAAAAGGAAAAGAATTACTTCCCTACCAAAGTATCAAGGACCTAATCAATGAATGGGAGGGGGGAATGATCTTTCTGTGTCGCCTTGCTCAACTTGCTATAGTCTACATAGATACACCACTTCCCATTTTTCTTAGGGACGGACACAATGGAGAGACCCATTTACTATCTGAGATAGGATACATATATTTTACATCTAATAGCTTCTGTAACTCTTATTTCATAATGTCCTTGAGATGCGGATTCAACCTCCGTTGAGGCTATTGGATGGGTCAAGCATCTTTCTCAGTATAGATGTGGTGTGTACATAGTTGTGGGTCTATTACTTTCATATCACGATATTCCCATGCAAAAGCCCCTTTATATTTATGTAGGACCTGTATGAGCTTTTTTTTTTTATCGTTATCCAGACCATCATTAACATTTAGAATTTTTATGGGTTTGATCTCTACCGGTTCTCTGTTATGAACAATAGCCATCTGAATATGTTGATCGTCGGTACCTTCAGAGGATCCTCCATGGCTTCATTATCCAAGATTTCTTTCAGCATTTGACACTTTACATTTCTCACATTAGTAGGTTGATTTATAAAGTTATTGATAACATTGTCTTTAGTCTGATCTTTAAATTCTAGTGCCTCTGCTACTGTGAGTGGTGAACAGATGCTTTCCTCTAGGTATGCTAGTGGTTGTTTACATATTTTTACAATGGCTAGACTTGGCTTGGCAGGAGGATATAACACAAGATTTTTTATAGCATCCCCCTTTACAATAGTCATGCTTCCTTCTCGGCAGCCAATTAGTTGTCACAAGCCAAGGTCGGCCTAGAATCAGAGGGTGCTCGTCTAATCTACTCTTTAGGTTTATGATAAGAAAATCTACTGGATATTCCCACGAATCAACAAAAACTTTGATATCCTATGAGATTCCTTCTGGCCTTACCACCAAATGATCAAAAAGTTCTTATAGAGTGGTGTTTGGTACAAGGATGTAATATCAAGTGCTTGATAGGTTTCTATTGTTAAAATATTAATGGCTACACCCAAATCAACTAGAGTATTGGGAAAAGAGTGGCCATATATCTGAATTGTCATTATGGGGTTTCCAAGATCTTCATAATTTATTGGAGTTTCCCCTCCCAAGAGTAAATTAGATAAGGTCCCTACAACATGAATGGTGGGCGAGATTTTTTCTTTCCTTGCAGGCTTCTTTACTCATAGCTATTTAATTGTTTTAGCATAGATGGGTATGTCTTGAATGGTCTAGAGGAGAGGGATTTTAATACAAATATTTTCCAGTTCCCCTACAAGATTGAAATCTAGATAAACAATAGATTTGGGTATCGTTAACCTTTCAGGGAACGGGGGAGAAGTGACTGTAAGTTTTTCAAGGTCTTTATGCTGATTTGTCTCTTCTCCTTGTTTTAGTTCAGTATTAATTATAGGTGGTGGTATATGTACAGGTTGTTAGGGCCTAAATCTACCTTAGGTTGAAGAAAGGCAGGTCTAGGGTAACATCAAACCACGCTTAACCTGATAGCTAGCCCAACCTTGTCGGGAGAGGGCTCTCTCCTTGTCAATCTCAATTGAAATATGGCAACAAGGGCTTGAGATGACTAAAAATTAATGCTGATTTTAAGTTAGGTATATTTGCTCAGAGGATTTTGATTGATTTTGATGGCTGGTTGCTGGATCAAATGAGGAAGGCAGCTTTGGGTCCGGGAAATCAACACAGATTTGTACAAGTTTTTGTGGGGCGAGCTAGGCAAGTGTTTTGGCACTTTGAATTGAATGTGATGGTGAGTCTAAAGACTGGTGAGGAGTCGGAGAGGGCATGCAAAGTTCATGAGTCCTCTTCAAACAACATAAAACATTAAAAACTAAATGTAACCTCAAGGCAGAGCATTGAATATCAATGGATTCCACCTATTTATCTTGATTCATTTAGTTATGAAGAAATAAATAGATTCTGAAACATATACAGATAAGAGAAACTAAATAACAAAGGAAGAAACAATGCCAAGACACATTACCACAAGAATCCCACAAAACGCTGCAAAACCCTAGCTCATTTCCTTGCCAAACTGCAGAAGTGATTTAAAATAATGCTCAATGCATCCACAAGAGTCCAACCTTTACAAATGACTAATAAAGTACATAATATAGGCATCAAACCACCTATGCTAGCCATCAGGGGCCGAATCCATGAGTCAAGGAGTTGTTTCAACAATATCTAAACTAGGAACTAGAAAATAGGCAGTGGAATAGCTTGCCTCTAAAACTATGGAAACTGATTCATTCAACATAAAACCACCTCTAACTGATGTATCTACCCCCTCAAGTCATTTTTCATCATATTTACATCAAATTCTGAGATTTTAGGCAAAATTGGCAAAATTTTCCAGATGCGCCGCTAATTCAAGCTTGAATGTGGAGGCCTTCCACTTCACCAAATCAGGCCCAAGATAGCTTGTTGGAAAGCTATGCTTGTCTAGTTTCTAGAAAAATTTGAATTTTCGAATTTGTAGTTGATTTGGCCCTTCAAAAAGTATTTCTCCCAAGACTAGTTCCTGTGGGTCCAAAAAGTGGCAGAGAGGGCATTTTTTAGGTGTGTTTTGCCCTTTAGGTGACCCAGAGCTCCTCCAAATCTTATGAAAAATTCTAGGTTTCATTATTTTCCATGAGTAACCCAAAAAGGTAAGCCATTTTTCAAAATACTGAGCCAACTCAATGCTCAATGCCGGTGGCACTGTGCATCAGCTGAAAATTCCTGTGTTTTGAATAACAAAATTGTGAAATGACAAAATTTTCCCAAAATTTCTTCAAATTTGGCAAGAGGATAGCTTACTAATTGCTTTGCTAAGATAATGAAGCTTCAGCCAAAATTTTAAGTTTATCTTATTCCTTTTTGGCTCTCAAGGCTCTCTTTAACTTAGCTTTTAGGCTGTTTATCCTTGTCTTGCAAATTTTATTCCAAGCTAAGTAATGATAAGCCATATGGTGCAACATTTTCTTCTCTTTGTTAGCTTTATCAAGCATATTATCAAGGTGGATGTTCACTCTTTCCAACCATTATTCTCGGTCAGCCTCAATTTCTTGCTCAAGGGGTGTCATCTTGATTTTTCCTCTCCTTGCCACTTGCCTGTTTTCTCTAATTGTTTGCAACTCTATAATAGCTTGTTTTTCCTCTAGTAGCTTGTTCTCCCGTTCAAGAAAGTTAATGATCTATTTGGCCCTCCCAAGGTCAAGTGATAGGGCTTGGATTTCAGCCTCCTCTTTGATGATCATATCCTTGGTTTTTGAGCTTTGAGAGCCCAAATCAATGTCATCCTCTTTAACCAAAAAAAAATCCCTATCTTCCCCTTCAGTAGGGCCTTCTTCATGCACCTGTTACTTTGCTTTGTCTCTACCCTGTACCTATTCAGCTGAAGAAGAAGGCAAAGCCCCTTTCACACCTAGTGAAGATAGCATTTGCCTTTGATCTGGTGAAGACAACAAGACCCCTTCCATCCTTGGTGGAGATAGTACTTGTTTGGAAGCTACAAAAAGCATCCTAGTGCCTCTTTCATAAGTAACAAACACAGGAACACGAGCCTCTTCAGTTTTTCTTTTAGGCTCTTTTTGTTGCTCGGAAGGTTCACCTTCCTCTTGAGGATCTGCAAATATTTGGGCAATGAAAGTTTCCAATGACACTCCCACCTGAGTGAGCTGATGCAAAACCACCATTTTTAATGAGAGAAAAATGATAAATACTATTGAGCTACTGTGGAAAAGGTTTTCTTTTTGCAATCATTGTCATCCTTTCTATGTTTTTACATATGAAATATGGAATGCTCATCATTCGGGCCCTCGTGAAGTGCATAAGCAATCTGATGTGGTAGGCATAAAGTCTGGAGAACCTACCCTCACATGTAAAGTATTTGATGATAAGTTTCATGAGTGGAACATACCAGTCCCCCAAGAATTTGGAAGGAAACACCCTGCTAAGTTTACCATGGTATTTGGCCTTGATATATGGTTCATAATGCTGCTTGCTGATATTCTGCCTTTTGTTCCACTTTTTCCCTACATCTGGCATTCTTGTAGCTTCTGCAATAATAGCTAGTGAAAGAGTGAAATTGATCCCAGCAAGGTGCACCACATTATTCTCCATTTATGACAAATTGCCTTGCTAACTCGTGATGGTATTTAACCCTCTCAACCATCTCACAAAACTCAAAACAAGACTGATATCTAAAACATGTGATGGCAAGAGGGCAAGCAAGGAGTTTAGTTGATTTGAAAATCACCCTTAAGTGACCTTAGTTAACTAATTATTGAATGAAGGTATTATAAACTCATGTTCTGGTGTGTGTCTATGTTATTTTAGGCAACGGATCGATCAGATTGCAAAATACATAAACACTGGAGAATTGAAAATAGCAGAGAAACACAGTAAGCAAATACAAGAACACAAAAAATTAATAAGGAGTTCACCCTATCCTCCAGGGCTATGTCTCCAGTCCAGCTTTCAGTGGTGGCCTTCTTTTATTGTGTCTTTAAAGCAGAGAATTACAATGAGGAGCTCAATCTGAGTCTCCTGAAACAGAATTACTTGGCAGGGTGGTTCTTGGATTCCCCAAGCCACTAGAGTGCACAAACTCCTTTCCTTACCAGCCCTTTGACCTCTCTGGCCTTTAATGGGAGGAGCCCATGGTGGTGCTCAGTTCCCAACAGATCCTCTCCAGGATTGCTCGATGCTACCTTATGTTGTAGGTCATCTCGGCTCTCTGTCTTTCTACTCTTTGCTTCACTATCTCTTCCTTTCTCTGTCTTCATCTTCTTTTCTTTGGTTCTTCCTCTCGGTGTCCTCTCTCGGTGTTTTTTATATTCTTTGTTCATGGCTTTAAAGCCAGTCAATCTCATGATTGTTCAATTTCCATTCTGCCTCCATCAGATTACCTGCTGCTGTTCACTTGGAATCCCTTGTCTCTATGTCATCATCAATGGCTCACAAGGAGTGGCCACCTGTCCTCTTGTGAACTGCACCAGCTCTTCCTTCTTCGATTCGGTTTTTTTCGGTTATGTCGAGAAATGACTCATTCGCCACCTCAGCAGTCAAATTGGACATCAAACTTCTCTCCGTCACGACTTAATCCCCTATGAAGTTCGGTTTCACCATGGGGCACAATCTCAACCATTAGATCTAGAGCCCCCATATCCAATTTCATTCGCTCATTTTGCGCGGTTGACTTGCTCGACCATTAGTGTGCGATGAGCAGCAGGTTTCTCTCTCGTCTACCTGCCATGCGTTGGGTGCTGAATGGAATCTCTAGGTTTTAGCTAAATCCACTTACCACCCAAGGGTGCCCCTAATATACCACCAGTTTTGGAGCACAGGTCCCGTCTTTAGCCTTTAGCTCTTTTTCCCATGGTTTTCCCGACTTCCATGTGACCGAGCACTCGAGGCATCTCCTTCTCGAGGCGTTTTTCCAAGCGATGTGCTAATCACTAATTGTGCATCAGAAACATCCTCCTTTTCCCAATTCAGGTTTCCCAGGTGCCAGTTTCGCCTTCTGCGTGGTCTCCATGGGCCTCGGCCAATGCTCTTTGACTGAGGTCCTCGTCGTTCCACGTTGGCTGCCAACTGCTATTGTTCATAGGTCTTTCTGATTTCTTTGTGCTCTTGAATTCAAAGTTTTGTCCTAATTTGAATACAGTCATGGTGTTTTGATTATTCTTCATGGATCCAATTCAGATCACGGCCTTCCCACTGAAAAAGCTTTTGGACCACCAAAAGTTGGTTTTCAAGCATCGACTAAGTGAGGGTACAATTGTCTCAATTGTCCAATCTCTATCCACTTTACACTGCTCGGCTTTGAACCTTTGAGCCCAATTCTAAGGTACTCAACATCTCCCCTACATGTCATCCTCACCTTCTTGTCCAGCACTGTGCCTTCCTGCAATTCATTAAGATATTCGGGTAGCAGGTCATCAATAGAAGGCAACTGACTCTGCTCTTTTGGATCCTCAATTAGAGAAGGTTCAAACAATCTCAATCAATCTGCATTTATGACTGAGTAGATGTGCATGTAAGCTGGTAGATCAAGGTGAAAAGCATTCTCACCAATCTTCTCAAGTATCTTGAAAGGTCCATATCTGATAGGCTTTAGCTTTTTACCTTCACCTTGCATCCTGTCCTTGTTGATATATAGCCAGACTTGGTCACCAACTTGGAAACTATGCTCCATCCGATGCTTGTCATGCCTAGCCTTGTATTTGGCTTGGCTTTTTTCCAACTATTCCTGTAGTGCCTGGTGGATCTCCTGGATTTGTTCAATGAACCTAGTTGTCCTATCCACATCACTGTGTCCCTCAACTATGAGATATTTACCAAAGACAAAATCCAAAGGGGACCTTGGTGTGAAACCAAAACAGGTCTCAAAAGGAGATCTCTGTGTAGAAGAATGTTTTGCTCTATTGTAAGCATGTTGCACATAACACAAATGTTCATCTCAAAGATTAGGATTTTTGCTGCAATATCCTCTAAGTCACTGGATCACTATCTTGTTAACTACTTCTGTCTGGCCATCAGTTTGTGTATGAAAAGTTGTGCTTTTCTTTAGTTTGGTTTCCATCAGTTACCACAGACTTGACCAAAACTTCCCCACAAATCGGGTGTCTCGATCAGATAAAATGGAAGTGGGTAACCCAAAATGAACCCATACATGTTCAAAGAATAGTTTCGCAATTTGTTCAGCTGTAATTTGTTTGTTATAAGGTATTAAAATACACATGTTGTTGAACCTATCCACAACAACATATAGATAATCATGACCTTTCCTAGATTTAGGCAGTCCTCCATCAAAATCCATGGAAACACTTTTCCAAGGGTGAGAAGGAACTAGTAATGGAGTGTACAAGCCTAGTTTTCTATTGCTGGGCTTGCATTTAGCACACATAGTACCACCTCTTACATATCTAGAAATTGTCTCATTCATTTTTGGCTAATAACAAAATCTTCGCAGTTGTGCAACTGTTTTACTTACCCCAAAGTGACCTGATACCAGAGAAGTGTGTGCTTCTATAATTATCTTTAGTCTCTCAGTTTGTGGAATGCATAACTTCGCACAGTGGTATAAGAGTCGGTCCTTTACATGGTAATCCAATTCTTCTACTCGTTTTCCTTGACTCAAAGTTGCATATACATCTTTAAAGTCTATTTCTTGAGCATATTGTTCAATGTCACTTTCATGTAGCACATAATTATGCTCAAGTATATTAGATGCATTTATAATGGATCTAGATAACATATATGCAACTTTATTATGTATGCCCTTTGTATATCTAATGACTAAATGAAACTATTGTAGAAAACCCATCCATCTGTAGTGTCTTGATTACTGCAACTTAGTTTGGGAGTGTAGATATTGAAGTGGTTGATGATCAGTATGTATTACTGTCTCTTTGCCCATTAAGTAATGTTTCCACTTTTTCACACTCTGTACTAATGCATACAATTCTTTATCATATGTAGGATAGTTAACTACTACGGGATTAAAAGTCTTAGAATGATAACATATGGGTTTACCGTGCTGTGTCAACACTGCTCCCATGGCATGGTCACTGGCATCTGTTTGGATCTCAAATTGTCTTTGCAAATCAGGCAGTGCTAGTACAAGTGTTGTACTAATCTTTTCCTTCAAGGTGTCGAAGGCTTTCTAATGTTTGCCTCCCCATTGAAACACCTTGCTCAATCGTGTTAAAGCATGTAAGGGAGCTGCAATTGAGGAAAAGTTAGAAATGAACTTCCTCCGATATTGTGCTGCCCCTAAGAAGCTTCTAACTTCTATAGCAGACTTAGGTTTAGGCCAGTTTACAATGACTGCCACCTTAGAGGGATCTACTTTCAATTCACCACCCCCTACTATATGACCCAAGTAATTTAGATATGTTTTGCCAAATTCACATTTTGAGAGTTTAACATGAAGTTTTTCTCTTTTCAAAGCATCTAATGTTTGCTTAACATGCTTTAAGTGTTCTTCCCACGTTTTACTAAAAATCAGAATGTCATCCAAATACACAATAACAAAATCATCAAGAAAAGGTCTAATTACATCATTCATTAATCTCATGAAAGTAGCAGGGGCATTAGTTAAGCCAAAAGGCATAACCAGCCACTCATACAATCCCTACTTTGTTTTGAAAGCAGTCTTTCCATGCATCTTGTTCTACCACTCTGACCTGATGGTATCCATTGTGCAAGTCCAGCTTGGTGAAATAAACAACTTCTTTCAATTGATCTAAAAGATCATCTATGCGAGGAAGGCGATAACGATTTTTTATTGTTATCTTATTCAGTGCTCGATAGTCAATGCACATTCTCCACGAGCCATCTTTCTTCCTCACCAAAACGATTGGTGACCCACATGGTGATGTGTTAGGCCTAATGAACCCCTTCTCTAGCAACTCCTGCACCTGCTTCTTGATTTCAACATTCTCTAAAGAAAACAACCTATACATTCCAATGTTAGGCAACGGAGAATCTTGCTGCAAAATAATATCATGTACTATTTCCCTTTTGGGTGGCAGACCTTTAGGTTCTTGAAACAAGATATCATACTCTGAAACAACCTTTTCTATATTAGTTTGTTGTTTAGCATTACAACCCTTAAATATATTGGTTTTATAAGATTTATTTTCCTTTACAACCATCAGTAAGAATTGTTTGCATGAATTTATCATTCTTTTCATCTACCTCGAGTTTATGAGAGTGTAATTATTCTTGAGCTTATGAGCTCTTACAAAGTATTCGATTCCATCTTTGACAAGTAGATACTTGTTCTCAGCTCTATAGAAAATAGCCTTTCTATCATACAAGTAAAGACTTCCTAAAACAATTCCACATATATCCAAAGTAATTATGTCTAACTCAACCTCATCTACAAATGTTGACCCAAAAGAAAACTTGAGTTTGCACTGTTTAGTCACTTGTAGTTGTGCT
>APFE030733103.1:3917-22802 GCA_000404065.3 Pinus taeda | reverse complement strand
CTGCGTACCCAGAGATAAACATGTTTTTAAGTGACTTTCTCTCTCTTTGAGGTTTCGACATGAAGAGCAGAGGTATGGGGCTTGACAAAGAGGACAATGTGGCTATTGATGAGGCCACATACTGCAAATAGTCAGGGTGACAAAATTCAGTGTAACAGCAATAAAATGGGGTTAATCCTTCTAAGCTTCTGTATAAAAGGCTTTTGATTTTATTTTAATGGGATGGTGTGTTGTATTATGATGGTATCATAGGACTTAAGGTCCTCATAATTCCACGCAAAAACATCTTGGAATTCCTTTAACAGTTCTATATATTTCGCTTTTTCATTGGGAGGCAAAGATTTTAAAAGTTTTATCATTTTGGGATACTCTTCAGAGCCTATGTTACATTCTACAATGTCTAATTTCAAGGGTTCCTTTTAGGCTTTTTAGAACATCATTTGAATCAAATAAGTCCTCCAAAGGAGTTACTCCTTTGGGTAAAAAAATATCTTTCAGATTGATGAATTCAGATTCTTCATTGATTGCTTCATCAATTTCCATTTGTTTTAGGTTTCGAATATCATATTTTGTAAACTTCGAGGGATATAAATTATCTATCTTTTCATCTTCTACTTTGTTAATTTCTACTTCATTAGTGTAATCAAAATCTAATGTCATGTTTGTGTCTATGTTTCTATTTGCAAATTCCTCATCCAAAATTAGAAAATTGTTAATTTGTTGATCATTATTGAACACTTGCCAGTTCTTCAAGTTGTCAGGAATAACAGTTATATGCCTAACCTGAGCAATGTACTGATGGTTCGACTGAAATGGTAACTTGCAAGTACTAGCAAACATTGCCAAAATGTGAGCTTGCATATTGTGTTTTCTTCGAATAATAGCAAGCTTGGTTTCTAAAAGAGTATTTAGTATTTCTACAACTGTTCCTCTGTAAAATCCTAATCTAGGATCTCTAGTCATATAAATAGTGTTAATTTGTTTTATTACCAACTCAGAATCTCCCATAATAGAGACTCTTATGGCTCCTAACCTTTCTACCAATTTCAAACCTAACAGGAGTCCTTCATATTTTTCCATATTGTTTGTACATTTAAAGTTCAATCTGTAGGCATGACCCTCTGAATGATCATTTTCTAAGTTGTAAATCCATACTCCCACCCCTACGCCTAGTTCGTTTACTAACCCATCAAATTCAAGATGCCATAGGATTTCATGCTCATTATTTTGATCTGGTGGAATGAAATCGTTTTTGACTGAAGTATCTAGATCATCTTTATTATCCATTATTTCATGAATTTGGACACTTTGATTTTCTTCTGTTATTGTAATTTATTTTGGTTCTACTATAGTATTGTCTAAAGTATTTTCTTGGTTGGATTTAGCATTATAAATAATGAAAGAATCAATATTAGAATGAATCAAATATATAGGAAAGATTTGAGGCCTCTTATCTGTACTCACTACATACTTCATTAGAATTTCTCTATCATTTCATAGGAAGTCCAAATACTGAAATGGTAGCATACGACATGTCAAGTTGCAGATATCCTTGGAGTTTGGCACCCTAAGATCTAGAAAACAAGATACCATGCTTAGGTGGTATATCAACAACAACTGTGTCCATAAGTATGGTCTTAGTAGGGTACTGAACTAGGGAAACACACAAATCTTTTATAAGCCCTAAGCACTTAACTTCATTTTAATCAAAGGAAAACAAATCCTTGTAAGGCCTGGTGATATCCAAGTTTAGCTTTTCCATAACAGACTTAGGCATAAGGTCGTGTGAGGCCCCACAATCTAGCATGGCATTATGTACGATTTTATCATGGACGTTAAGGCTACTGTAAAAGGGTGCTATCCCTCCTTCCACTGGTTTTCCATTAACATCAGGTCCAAAAATTAACTCAGGTTGATCATCAAATATCTTAATGGAGTCTTCATTTTCAACAAAGTTTAAAGATTTTCTTATTTGAGATCTATAATTTTCTTCTTATTCTCTCATTTCTAACCCTAGCTCTTTTAGCTATCAGATTAGCTTCTATGCTTACTACAACACTTTGCATATCTTCTAGTGTAGGGGGATTCCTTTCTCTAAGTTGGAAAACCATATATGTGTCAAATTTGTTTAGAAACTTAATCAGGGCTAAGCTGAGTGGAGGTCTAAGGTCAAGTGGTATTGCATTATATACATTGTTAAACCTAGTGCAGTAGTCCTAAACGGTTTCGTTCAGTCCCCTCTTAAGGTTTTCATATTAAGAAAGAATTTGAAAAGGGCTCTTTTTCTTCTCCCACATATGTAAAAATTGCTGGTAAAAAAGTTCTAACTATCTATACTGTTAGGAGGAAAAGATCTAAAACATGTTCTCACTTCTCCAGCGAAAGTTTGGGAAAAAAATCTCATTTGGACATCTCCTATGTCAATCACATGCAGTTCAAAATAGTTTGTCATTTTCTTTGTGTGTTGCTGAGCAGTGTAAGTTCCAATGCCATCAAATAAGGTAATTTTACTCTGATAATCAACTGGTAAGACACCTTGAGGTGTAGGCATGTTAAGAGGGGCATATCTGAGAGCCATAGCTCTAAGTTGGACAGGATTGAGAACTGGAGTTGGGGTAACATGGGTAATGGGTGTTTGAATGGTAATGATAGGTTGATGGGGGAGTGAAGGTATGAATGGTGATGAAAGGCGATCTTCAAAAATGTGGGGAAATGATGGTGAACTAAAAGAAGTTGAAGCAGTTTCAGAAATTTCGGGGATTCTATCAGAAGTCAGGGATGATTGAGGGAAATTCAAAAGGTATTCATCAACTAACAAGACGGCTCATTGGACTTCAAGTTCTCTTATGAATTCTAGATCTAGGACTGTGTCCACAAGGTCACTCTCAGCCTTCATTCTAAATAGGGAGAGGTCCAAACACTCGTCAAACGGGATGTCTTCAATGAATAACCACTCAGCAAGGCATGAATTGGATCTAAAAACAAGTCTAGGGCTTACTGAACTTTCTTGTCTGTTCATTATTCTCAGAATAAGGTTAGGATTGTCAAATACAGGGGAGGATTTGGATCAAGGTTGGCCCTGGTATAGTGAGTACTCCCTGAAGCTAGATTTTGAGCTTCTTCTAATTATTTTGTCTTTTCCTGAATTTTTGAAATAACTTCTAATAACCCTTAAAGATGCTTAAAAATAAAAATTTGAATTTCTCAAAGGTTTATTAAGACTGGGGTTTTGAGTTCCCCAGTATGGTCGCCACTATGTTATCACTTTGATTTTTTCCTTAGAAGTTATCAAAGAAGGAATAGTTTGAGGTAACCAAAAAACTAATCTCTTAGATGTTGGAAATAATACTGAGAGGGGGGGTGAATCAGTATTATCTGGTCAATTATTTACTTTTTCAAACCCAGAACATATACGCTACTTCAGGTAGATGAACCCACGTATATGCACAATTACAGATAAGGAAACCCGCGTATACAAGGTACATTTATAATTTACTTTATTCTATAGATGTTGATCATTAAGTTATGCATCCGAATCATATAATCAGTTGCCAGGAACAATAGAACAAATCAGAAGAAAACCACACATAAGAACACAAGATATAAGGTGGAAACCCAATGTGGGCGAAAACCACCTGCTGCAATTCGTCTCTATCTTCTTTTAATTAGAAACTTATTTTTACAATGATTCTGTATTGGTGCATTCCTTTACCAGTACGTAGGCTGCTATCTACAAAGGGCTACAACCCTCTCTCGTTTTCCAGCTTCTCCTGGAAGGGAGCTACAACCCCCTTCGTTCTTGTACTAGTTTAGATACTAGTACGTAGGCTGCTACCTGCAGAAGGCTACAACCTTCTCTTTCTTCCAGGGACGACGTTTCATAAACTTTCAGACAGGATCCAGAAATAACATCAATCCAACATAAAGAATTTCTACATCAACCAATCACCATTTCCCCAGTCATGACTGAATCAAAATAAACACTTCTCTGTCAACTGTACCCAGATCACAGTAACTGTAATCACACCTCAAATTCTAAACCCAGATCACTGCAATAATCAATAGAAGCAGCTAGAACATAAATTATGAGATGTACTCTACTTCAATATTTAGAAACTTGTGTGCATACACATTTGTGTTAATATCAGCCTGCATATACGCACTTTTGCCTTCCAGAAACTACGTGTATATGCACCTGTGCTGAGATCAACATGGGTATACGCACTTCCGACTTGTAGAACCTGCGTGTATACACACCTTTGCTTCACTGAACCTGTGTACAGGTCAATAAAGATAATTTACCCCTTCAAATGTTCAGATATTAGTTTACCCAGATTACTAGATTTATAGATCAAGCAAGCGCCACATAGAACAGATCAAAATCATACAAAGATACTATCATTCAAGCCTGAAGATTTTGACCCATTGAAAGAATTTATCCTTCTCCTTGTCCTCAAGTTCCTTCTTCCTTCAAATCTAGATCTGCACCATAACCTAAGCACTGTATTCCACATCTAGCACTTTTTCAGATATTCAATAATTCAGATTATTCCTTGCCAAATGATCTCCTTCGTCTTTTATAGCCTTAGGCCTTTCACAATACTACGGTCCAAAACCATAACAATTCAATACCATGGACCTAATACTTGGGATCAACACTTATAACGCGATACCATGGCCCAAAACCATAGGTTCAAATACCATGGACCAGAAACACATTTTCCCACATGTACGCGCTTCTCCTTGCATGAAAGTGCATGTATACGCATACGTGCCTTGGGAACGTCCAACCCGCGTGTATACGTCGTTTCGTCAAAGTGAACCTGCATATATGTCTTTTTCTTCTCTCTGCGTGCCTGAACTATGATCTATCACCAGAGTGAGTTGCCATCAAGGACAACACTTATGCCATAGCACCAAAACTGCCAAACCTGTGCCAGAATGCCAACAATCTCCCCCTTTGGACTTGATGGCAACCCCAATATCCTCAAGACCATTCTCCCCCTTTGTCATCAAGGGAAAAGGGTTGTGCTCCCCCAAAGTACATGCTGAAATCTCTGCTTTACTGTGCTGAACATGCTCCCCTTGACTGTGGGCAAGATCTGCAAAAAGACGTTCTTTAAAAGAACCATGACTTATACATCATAACTAACCTTCCTATCACAAAAGACTCTATACGTCCATCCATCAGCCAACCAAGTGGGTATCATCCATCCAACCAAGTGGGGATACATCAGAAATTTACATATGACAACCAATTACATTACATCATTCATCCCAGGCATAGTGGGGAAACCAAAATAGGTCGTTACATGACCTTGATGAAAAGAAGATATACATGACATAGAGATGAAATATCTTGAGCAAGACTAAGAAAGTCATCAATAACTACTATCAGTAGCATCTGTCAATCATTATTTATATCAACAACCATGTTCTCTTCCTCTACAAGTGATCCACCTGAAACCAACAACAGTTCTGAACTTGAACCAAAAGCTTCTAAGATAATGCCACCAATGCGTCACTAGAAGATTATCTACTCCCCCTGAACCTGTGCCAGATGGTCTCTTATAGACCCCTATCAGACTATTAGAGTCTGTCTCTGTTGATATCCTTCAAACCTCCATATATGCAAATGTACCTTCCTAAACCAGCATATGTACACGGATCCTCCTCATCCAACTCGTGTACACCAACTTTTCTTTGAAACAGATAAGTTTCAACAGCAGGTTGAAGCATAATCTACTCCCATCTTTTGTCTAAGGTATTCAAATGTTTCCCTGGGCAGCGATTTGGTGAGTATATCAACAACTTGTTCCTTAGAGGGAACATACTCCAACTTGATTTTTTGTTCCAGCACTTGTTCTGGAAGAAAATGATATTTGATAGGTATGTGCTTGGTCATTGACTGCATGATTGGATTCTTTGAAATGCTTATTGCACTAGTGTTATCGCATAAGATGGAGATAGGTGGAGTATAAGTGATTTGATAATCCTGCAAGGTTTGCATCATCCAAAGGATTTGGGTGCAACAAGATGCAGCGGCCACATATTCTGCTTCAGCTGTAGATAATGCAATAGAACTCTGTTTCTTGCTGAACCAAGATACTAATCTGGAACCCCTAAAGAATGCACCGCCACTAGTGCTTTCTATGTCATCCACGCTTCCAACCCAATGTGCATCTATATAAGCATGAAGAGTTAGATCTGCATCTCTAGGATACACAAGCCATAGTTTTGAGTTCCTTGAAGATACTTGAAAATTCTCTTTACTGCCTGAAGATGAGTTTCCTTCGGATTTGCCTGAAATATTCCAACCATTCATATTGCATGCATGATGTCTGCTCGGGTACCTATTAAATAGAGCAGACTTCCAATCATGGATCTATAGGTTGGCTGATGCATCGCTGTTGATTCATCATTGGAACTGAGGCTGCATCCTGTGACCATAGGAGTACATACTGGTTTCGAATCTTCCATGCGATACTTCTTCAAGATCTGCTTGAGGTACTTGGTTTGAGATAAAAAGATACCACCTTTATTTTGTTGGATTTGTAAACCAAGAAAATATGTTAGTTCTCCAAGCAAAGACATTTCGAATTCCTTCTGCATTACCAAGGAAAAGTTTTGACTCATAGCTTCTTCATTGCTTACAAAGAGGATATCATCTACATACACAACAAGTATTAGCAATTTGTTATTTTCAATTCTTATATAAAGATTGTTATTTGTTGATCCTTTTGAAAAACCTTGTTGATGAAGGTATTTGTCCAGACGATAGTACCAAGCCCTTGGAGCCTGTTTGAGACCATAGAGAGCCTTCTTTAATTTTCATACAAGATTTGGATCATTACCAAGGCTGAATCCATCTAGCTGCTCAATGTACACTTCTTCTTCTAAGTCTCCATTCAGAAAGGTTGATTTCACGTCCATTTGAAATACTTTGAACTTCTAAAAGCTAGAGAGAGCAAGGAACATCCTGATGGCCTCAAGTTTAACAACGAGAGCAAACGTTTCTTCAAAGTCTATTCCTTCTTGTTGTGCATACCCTTTACAAACCAGTCTGGCCTTGTTTCTAATCACTTCCCCATTTTCATTCAACTTGTTTTTGAAGATCCATTTTGTTCCTATGACATTCTTATCTTTTGGTCTAGGAACCAATTCCCAAGTGTTATTCTTTTCGATTTGCTCAAGTTCTTCATCCATTGCTTTGACCCAACATTCCTCTTTGCATGCCTCTCTTACATTTTTGGTTCAGTGGAGGAAAGTAATGCCAAATAGCTTGAGGCTTCTGCAATTGATCTTCTTGTTTGTATACCTGCCTCTTTCTGCCCCAAAATTTGAGTTTCTGGATGATTCTTTTGAACGTATCTGGATGGAGTCTTTTCTTTTATCCTTATTTGTTCTTCACGCTCCTCATGGCTTTCTTCTACATAGGGTTCTTCTTCATCATGAATCTAATTTGATGTTGATGGATAGTCCTCATCATCTTCAAACCTTTAGATCTTACCTGCCTAGGAGTGTTTTCTTCTTCATCAACCACTACATCAATACTTTCAACAATTTTTCCAAGCCTTTTATTATAATACTTGTATGCTTTGTTGTAGGGAGAGTAACCAAGAAGAATGCCTTCATCTTCTCTAGGTTCAAACTTGCCAAGATGTTCATTAATATTTTTGATATAACATTTTCTTCCAAAAATTTTGAAATATTTTACCGAAGGAGTCTCACCATACTAGAGCTCATGAGGGGTTTGAGTGCTGTTCACCCGGATATTTGTTTTGTTGAGAATAACAACTGCAGTAAATGCAGCTTCACCGCAGAAAGTTGCGGGAGTTCCAGACTCATCAAGCATAGTACGAGCCATTTGTTGAACCATTGTGTTCATCCTTTCCACTACTCCATTTTGCTGAGGAGTCCTAGCTGTGGAGAATTCCCTTCTTATTCCATGTTCTTCAAAAAAAATTGAAAAATTCATTTGACGTAAACTCCCCACCTCTATCAGACCTGAGGCATTTGATATTGTGATCTGATTCATTTTCAACCAAAGCTTTGAAGGATTTGAATTTTTTGAAGGCTTCATCTTTGTGCTTCATAAGTCCTATCCAAACCATCCTTGAATAGTCGTTAATGAATAATATAAAGTATTCTTCGTATATTATATAAAGTATATAATATAAAGTATTCTGGACCACATACATCAGTATGGACAAGTTCAAGTGGCCTACTAGCTAATCCTTCCTTCTCAGGGAAGTTAGTTCTAGATTGCTGACCAAACTGACATGATTTTCATATTGTATTGTCTGGAATTCTGATGTCTGGAAGACCACGAACTGCCTGGTATTTGCATGCTTTCCTTATCTATGAGAAACTTAGATGCCCCAACCTCCGGTGCCATAGCCAGTGTTCATCATTCTTGCTAAGATAGCATTGTTGTTGTCCTTCTTTGAATATGTATAAATTATTTGGAGTTCTTATGCCTTTGATCACTGTTTCTCCTGTATTAAGATCACGATCACTACATCCATTTGATTGAAATATTACCTTTGTTCCTTGATCGCACATCTGACTGACACTCAATAGATTATGCTTTAAGCCATCAACATACATAACATTTCCTGCTATTTACCTTATCTTTTAAAAGAATAGAACCTTTACCTTTTATGAGTGTAGGGGTGTCATTTCGAAATGAAATCTTCTTCTCCTTCTCTAAGGCACTATATGACTGAAGTTTGTCTTTATCACCTGTCATATGTTTTGAACATCCATTGTCGATGTACCATTGATTTTCTTTCCTTTCTGCATATAAGGCTATACCACATATTTCTGGTTGTGGTTCTTTCATTCTCCATGTTTTGATATTTGAGGCTTGCTCCTTCTAAGTTGTCTGCCAAAACCTGCTCCTGCATTCAGAATATTCATGACCAAAATTATTACAAATAGAACATTCTGTTTCATTTTCAAGAGCATAAATTTTATTGTAGCTCCTTTTCATGATCCCAGTCATACTCCTCTGTTTTTGAATTTATCTAGTCATGATAGTTTTGTAGGCAACACACTGAGTTGCTTTATGTCTAAAGTTGTGACAAGAGAAACATTGGCCATTGAAGAAATTCCTGCGATTATCAACCTTGAGGACCGAATGATTGTAATTGTCATTCATTGTTGATGCAAATTGAGAATGATTTACCTGTGGTCTATTGTAGCTTCTGTTTATCCTTAAAGTAGATTTCCCCTTATTTACTTGGTGATCTTTGTTCATTCTTGAAGAAAAATGTCCCTGATTTACTTGAGGATCTCCATTAGGCCTTTGCTCACTCCTCCTTGCCGCATCAAGACAAATTTTGGAGGTGGATGGTTTGTGTGCTTGAGTTTCTTCTTCATTATATCCCAGACCTGTCTTGATTAGAGGAGAACGCTGCACTTTGATAATCTCATCTAACATTTCAGATCCTTTAACAAATATAAGATTAAGAGCTTTAGGTTTCTCAATCTCTTTTCTAAGTCCCACAATTTCACACTCTAACTTTTCATGATGCTTTTCACTTTCACCCAGTTGAAATTGCAAAGTATCAATAATCATATTTTTCTCTTCTAAACAAATTTTGAGTTTAGAAATCTCTCCATAAAGACCTTCTTCATCAATAGCATCCATAAAATCATCATCTTCAAAAGCCATTAAAAGTCTATAGTTATTACCTCGTTCATCTTCATCACTATTTGAGAGTCCATCACTGTCTTCATGAGTGTAGTAGCTTTTCTTACTTACATTTTGTTTCTTGTTCCATGTAACAGGTTCCTTACCCTTGTCAAGCTTATGAGGACACTTGGTGACATAGTGATCGACTCTTCCATAAGCAAAGCATTTGAAGGGTAACTTACGTCTGAATATTCCAGCACCCCGTTGAAGGTTCTTGACAAAATTTGATTCTTCCTCTTCTTCTGACATATGTCTTGACTCATAGTAATCTCCTTTACCTGAAGCCTTGAATGCAGCTTCTCTCCCATCTGATGGTCCTACTTTCCTCATTTCATAAGCGGTTATAATTCTGTGCAGCTATGACATGGTAATTTTCTGTAGATTCTCATTTTCTTCTATTGCAGAAACTTTTGATTCGAACTTAGGAGACAAAGATCTTAGAACCTTTTCAACCACAACAGCCTCTTTTATTTCTTCACCCAAATTTTTTAGACAATTAACAATCTCATCCATACGAAGGAAGTAGTTAGCCACACTTTCATCATTGTACATCCTAAGATTTTCATACTGAATTCTGAGGGTTTGAAGTTTTGCTCATTTTACCTACTCATCTCCTTCATAGCTCAACACAATATTTTCTCATATTTCTTTAGGGGTTTTATACTGCATGACGTTGATGAATTCTGATTCAGATAGACATCCTAATAGAGTGTTGACAACCCTTTCATTTGTTTCAAACTATTTCTTCTCAGCCAGATCTGTATGAGTTGCTGATGGAAAAGTGTACCCTGTAGCTATGATATCCCAGACATCTGTACCAAGAGATTGAAGATAGGTTGTGACTCTTACCTTCCAATAGACGAAGTTGGTCCCATCAAAAATTGGTGACATGATTGATGCTTCTCTCTTGTAGTTGCTCATGATGATAGACCTTCCTTCAAGCGATTAAGATTCTTCTGAAGGACCTGGCTCTGATACGAATTGTTGGAAATAATACTGAGAGGTAGGGTGAATCAGTATTATCTGGTCAATTATTTACTTTTTCAAACACAAAACATATACGATACTTCAGTTAGATGAACCTGCATATATATGCAACTACAGATAAGGAAACCCGTGTATACAAGGAAGATTTATAATTTACTTTATTCTACAGATTTTGATCATTAAGTTATGCACCAGAATCATATAAACAGTTGCCAGGAACAATAAAACAAATCAGAAGACAACCACACATAAGAACACAAGATATAAGCTGGAAACCAAATGTGGGTGAAAACCACCTGCTACAATTCATCTCTATCTTCTTTTAATTAGAAACTTCTTTTTACAATGATTCTGTACTGGTGTAGTCCTTTACTAGTACGCAAGCTGCTACCTGCAAAGGGCTACAACCCACTCTTGTTTTCCAGCTTCTCCTAGAAGGGAGCTACAACTCCCTTAGTTCTTGTACTAGTTTAGATACTAGTACACATGTTGCTACCTGTAGAAGGCTACAACCTTCTCTTTCTTCCAGGGACCACGTTTCATAAATTTTCAGATTGGATCCACAAATAACATCAATCAAACATCAAGAATTTTTGCATCAACCAATCACCATTTCACCAATCAAGATTGAATCAAAACAAACACTTCTCTGTCAACTATACCCAGATCACAGTAACTGTAATCACACCTCAAATTCTAAACTCAGATCACTGCAATAATCAACAGAAGTAGCTAGAAGATAAATTATGAGATGTACGCTACTTCAATATTCAAAAACTTGCGTGCATACGCTTCTGTGTTAAGATCAACCTATGTATACGCACTTCTGCCTTCCAGAAACTGCGTGTATATGCACCTGTGCTGAGATCAACCTACATATACGCACTCCGACTTGCAGAACCAACGTGTATACGCACTTGTGCTTCACTGAACATGCGTACAGATCTATAAAGATAATTTACCCCTTCAAATGTTCAAATATTAGTTTACCCAAATTATTAGATTTATAGATCAAGCAAGCGCCACATAGAACAGATCGAAATCATACAAAGATACTATCATTCAAGCCTTAAGATTTTGACCAATTAAAAGAACTTATCCTTCTCCTTGCGCTCAGGTTCCTTCTTCCTTCAGATCTAGATCCGCACCATAACCCAATCATTGTATTCCAGATCTAGCACTTTTCAGATATTCAATAATTCATATTATTACTTGCCAAATGATCTCCTTCCTCTTTCATAGCCTTAGGCCCTTCACAATACTACGGTCCAAAAACATAACAATTCAATACCATGGACCCAATACTTGGGATCAACACTTATAACGAGATACCATGGCCCAAAACCATAGGTTCAAATACCAAGGACTAAATACCACGGACTAGAAACATGTTTTCCCACATGTACGTGCTTCTCCTTGCAGAAAGTGCGTGTATATGCATATGCACCTTGGGAACATCCAACCCACGTGTATACGCGGCTTCGTCAAAGTGAACTCGCGTATATGTCTTTTTCTTCTTTCTGAGTTCTTGAACTATGATCTGTCACTAGAGTGAGTTGCCATCAAGGACAACACTTATGCCATAGCACCAAAACTGCCAAAGCTATGCCATAATGCCAACTTTAGACATGGGTTCTAGCGAACCTAAGTCCAAAGAGGGCTCTCTCTTTATGATTTAACATTTTTTTGGGTAGATTTAAGGCTAGTTATTAGTGCTCAAGGTGTTTTGTTTTGATTGGGTGGTGGAATTAAGGAAACAGATGTGCAGAGCAAGTATTCATGCCATTGGGCTATGGAGTCAATCAAGAAAGGATTAACTAGATATGAACTATCACTAAGGTAAGAGTTCACAGGGCAGGCTAGCACAACAAAAGCAATTCTGCAGGTTTAAATGGATGAGGTTGTCCTAACTAAGGAAAAGGGCAATGAACAATCCTTAATGAGGATTAAGATGAAGAAAGGAAGGATGATTAGTAGCAAAGGGAAATGAAGAATCCTTTACTATGGACGAAAGGGGGGGTAAACTACGGAAGTAAGGGAGCAATTAAGAATTCCCAGACCAAGGCAGTTTAGTAGAAAACATAAAGAAAACAAACAGTTCAAATAGAGAGCACTTAAGCTAATTCTGATATATCATTCCTTGTTTGCTTTTAATATTTTGTAAGATACACATATGCATATTTATAACATGAAGAGAAAACAATATTTTAAAATAGAGAGATAACACTTATTTGTTCCAACTGTGCACAAGAATCTAGTGAAATGTCCTCATCTTTATTTCATATCCAGGAAAACCAGTCTAGTCTTAAGTAAAATAGCTCCTTGGCTCAATATAAAATGTCTAGAGAAATGCATTTTAATCCACCCTAATTACTTCAATTTGTGAAGTATTTATACAAAAATTGATACAAAATATCTCATAACCACATGAGAATTATTATAGGAAATAGAAAATATCTTCAACACGAAGATAGATACAGATGGATAACTATTTTCTTATTGTCCCTTTTATTGTGACTGTGTTGGCTATTGTAATTAAGATTTGGCTCTTTTAGTTGGTTTGTAGTTATGTGCTAGAATCACTTTTTATCTTCTACCTACTAATACTCTTTACATGTTCTACTTTGACTCTGTATTACCTATTTTACCTGACAACCATGTTTTACCATGTAGATTTACTGCAATAACTTATAGTAAATCCGTAAGTTTAGTCCACCATTCACTGTTAGGTAATTTCATCCTCATCATTTTCCTGTATATCTTGTCAGCTTTTATATATTTAGAAAAATCTGGCTTGCTTGTAAACAAGTGCTTGACTTCATGTTCTATGTAAAATAGATTCTCAAGACCATCATATAGCACCATTCCAGTGGGCAAAGTCTTCACCCCTGAGGCACTAGCTTGGTTTCTGGCCAGCTTGTTTAATATTTCAATGTAATATTTCTGGGGACCAAATTTGTCATGTATTACCATAGGACTAGGAAGTCCTTTTTCTCTTAGGATGCCATACTTTGTCATAAAATTGTTAATGTCTGCTTGGATACTTTGACACATTTTCTCCAAATTGAACATTAGGTTCCTCTTGGTAAGAACCTTCTTTATTTCAATGATGGTCATTGTTCCATCATCAATTTCTAATTCATCCAGTTGGTACTTATGTTTGTTGTTCAAAAATGTGATCAATTGATTGGCTTCTTCAGGTTTATCTCCCAATTCTTCCACTATCTTGTGGATTGCTTCTGTGGCCACTTTGACTAATTCAGTTTGTTGAAAAATAACTTGAATATAAGGCCAAACATCATGGATGGAATCAATGATGTTGGTCCAAAGAATTTCTTTCATGTCTCCCAATGGTTCTTGCAATGTCAAGTCCTTTTCAAGGACTTTTATTCTTTCTACCATTCTTTATTTCTTATGAACTTCTTCTTTTTGTTTTATATGGGCAAGTTTATAGTCAATCTCCAGATTTTATACTTTTTCTCTAAGTTTCTTAAGTTCAGTGGCCTGGACGCTCATTTCCTCCATGGCCTTTAACAATTTAGTTGTTTGTTTTATGGAAGTACCTATGCTTGTAGATGACCTTGTGCATGCTAATGTACATGTTACTAGAAAATATGTAAGTGGTGGAAATCTGGGTGCTATGCAACAACCAAGGTGGAGGGCACTACTGTGGAAACTGTAGGAATTACAGTCTAAGGAGTGGTGGCCAACTCACTCTGCTTAGACTGTATCAAGTTGTCTAGCTCATTCTCTATTTCTTTCAATTGATCATTCAACTTTAGAATTAAGTCCATAAGCTCTTCCTCCTACTATGTTTCCAACACTTTCGTTGTTTGAGGATGATGTAGTGGAGGAATTGTGAGCTGCTTCTTCAGTGCAGCTATATCATCATTTTTCTTTCTGATAAGTTTCTCTGCAGCTTTCACATATTTGGGATCATGTCCCAGCTCTATGACCAACTCCACTAAGGAGTTTATTGTGGTGTCCTTGGCCTATGAAGAAGCCTTCTCCAACTGGAAGTTTGTTGATATGTTATTCAATGAATTCTGGAGCTGGTGGGGTGTGATTTCCTTGCTAGTCAATGTTGAGTAAACCATTTCACCAATTTTCTTATGTAACTCAATTTGGTCAATAGGATGGATATCCTTTGCCAATACCTCAAACTTTGTTTTAGTATAATATGTCATTGATTTGGGCTGATCTGTGGTTGCCTTCAGAAAACTCATCTGAAGTTTCCCTTCTTTTATTTCAAAGGCTGACATTAGCTTTGTTTGGTTTGTTGTGGCAATTTTTAGGTAATGTTCATAACTTTGCACCTTTAGCCTTTCATTCCTTGCTTTGATTTCCTTGTATTTCTCTTTGATATCTAGGCTCTGGCTAGTAGGAGCCCTGAAGGAGGATACTTCCACACTCTGTTGTCTTTCCAACATTTGAACCTGTGAGGTGGAAGGTTCTTGTGTACCTCCAGGAGTAGTAGTATGCATTCTTTCTATTCTTTCTGCACCTGTAGTTCTTGTTGTCTCCTCAGCATATTCCTGCTTTGAAAATGGATTCAACCTCTTCCTTTTAGCATAGGTTTGGGCAGCAGGTTTGCTGGAAGGAGCGACCTCCTCTCTATCTCTCTCGGGGCTCCTCTCCTCATTTAGAGGAGTATGCAGAATGGGAGAATTGCTCATGATTTGCTCTAGTGGAGCAAGAACTTCTGAAATCTCAGGCTATTCATATTCCTCTAGCAGCTCTGTTTTCTCTGAGTGTTTTGATGCTTCTGGTTGCTTTGAAGGTTGCTACTCCGATGGGCCTAGCTGCTCTGCTATTTGTTCAACGTGTATTTGTGATTGACTTTCGTCTGGTACCTGTACAAATGAATCCTCATCGAGTCTTCTATCTAAATTTATCAATACATTGTTGACAATAGTTTCTATACTATCTAGGTTTACCAAAGTGTTTTCCACCCATTCAAACTAATTTGCATTGTTCAATCTCAGGGATTCTATGGTGGATATAAGGAGATAATTTATTCTTTTGTCTCCTATTGCAAATGAATTCATATGGATCACATCTCGAGATGAAACTTTGTTTTAAACTCAATTTTTGGAAGATTTCCTCTGCTACATTTCTTGCTTTATACTATTACATGTGAAAGGACCAAGCTAATCTTTTATCCTAAGTTGAGCCTTCTTCTTGGCTTTCAAAAAATGCACCTCATCTAAATTGATCATTTGTTTGTAGTACTCCAGGGCAAATAATCTGATAGGGAGGTATCTAGGTAGTTTATAGGGACCCAACTCACATCCATAGGTTCTAATTTCAGTGTGGTTTTGGTACAAGTACCAATCCCCCACTTTATATTGCTTAGAAAACTATAGGACCCTCCTGATTTCTGCACTGATTCTGGGGGGAGGGCTTCCTAACAGCATAGTTGTCACAGGGTATACAAAGTGGTCTATGAAACGGTATAAGAGTATTGAGAATCAAATTGATGGATTAGTGAAGTCTAGAAGATCATTGATCTAGGATTTCTTCTGGTATCAAGCTTTTGGAGGGTAATTGGAAATCTATCAGCTTGAAAATACAAGAATAAATGATATAGAACTGTGGAATATTTAAACACTCTTTAATTTTCTAATCTCATGAATTGATCATGCATTTTGTTAGCAATAAACTTAGCACAATCAAACATGATGGTTGGTGGTTGGTCAAGAGAGCATATGGACATAAAGGATATTATGATTTCATCAACAAATTCACTTGTAGTGTAGCCTAGCACATTGGATATGATGTCTATGATGTCTAGGCCCAGGTTGGAGAATATAGTCCACAGGTAAGGGGGAGAATCATTTGGGGTGTATTGTTCTTCTCTGATGAAGATCTGGAACAACTGAGCAAGTCTAATTGAGGTAAGCGTAGGGTATATGTTCAGCATATCTCTAATGGAAAGAGGATTTAGGTTTTGGCTTGGCTGTAATTGTAGAATTTCGTTAATAGATTCAGTAGTGATGGTAAAGAGAATGGTTTGCTTAGGGGTTCTCACTGCCCTTTCGATGGGATCATAATTCATGTGGTGGTAATGTACAATCTATGGGAAGATATGAACTCTGGGGAAATGGTACTTGGGTAAACCTGATTCCCAAATTCCAATGAGGTCTACATGATTCAGGTATTGGTCTCTGTATTTGTAGAATAGTTTAAGAGGGGATTTTGAGACAGAAGTATCTTTAATCTGGAAATCTTTGTCTGAAAGTGGGAGATGGTCTAAATCCCTATGAGTGATCTCAGTTAAGAATTTATTAAATGAAGGTATTACATACTCATATGTTGGTGTGTGTCTATGTTATTTAAGCAACGGATCGATGAGATTGCCAATACACAGAAAATTTAATGGAAAGATAGTAGAGAAATATAGTAAGGAAATACAAGAACACAAGAAATTAATAAGGAGTTCACCCTATTCTCCATAGCTACATCTTTGATCCAACTTCAATGGCGGCCTTATTTTATTGTGCTTTAAGTAGAGAATTACAATGCAAGAGCTCAATATGAGTCACGTGAAATAGATTTGCCTGGCAGGGTGGTTCTTGGATTCCCCAAGCCAGTAGAGTGCATAGGCTCGTTTGCCTACTTGCTCTGTGACCTACTGGTCTACAATGGAAAGAGCCCAATGTGGTGCTCAATCCGGACAGATCCTCTCTGGGATAGCTTGAATCCCTCAAGCTCTCTGGTGCTCGATGCTGCCTTTGGTCAACTTGGCCCTCTGTCCTCTTTTGCTTTTGCTTCACTGTATTTTTCCCTGTGTTTCATCTTCCTCTCGGGATTCTGGTTCCTCTATCTCTCTCTGGTTGTGTATTCTATCTTTGTTCATGGATTTAAGCCATTCTTTTCCATGCCTGTTCAGTTCCTCTTCTCCCTCCGTCAAATAACCTCCTGCAGCTACACTTGGAGTTCCCTGGCTTGGCGTCATCATCGGCTCATAGGGAGTGGCCACATGTCCGCCTCTAATGCGCCAACCTGCTTCATCGGTTCAGTTCTTTAGAAATTGTAGATGAAGTCTTCCTCCATTATGCCAATCAAAACAAACTTCAAATTCTTCCAAATCAAGGCTGATTCCCTCGTTGATTATGCTTCCTCCATCGGGCATGATCTCAGCCGTCCGATCTGGGGCCTCCAGATTTGATGCCATATGCATGTTTCATGTGGTTGACTTGCTCGACCTTTAGTGCGCAATCAACAGTAGTTTTCTCTTTCCTCTACTTGTCACACGTCGATCACTGAGTGGGATCACTTCAATCTCTTCGAAACTGCTTACTGTTTGAGGGCGCCCTGATCAATACCGTCAGTTTTTGGAACCGCGGGTCCCACCTTGCCCTTTAGCACTTTTTCGATTTTCGCCTGTGGTTCTCTAGTTCCCCATGCATCCGAGTGCTTGGGGCTTCTCCATTTCAGCCCTTTTTTCCTAGTGATGCGTGATGCGCATCAAAATCCACCTATGTTTCCCGATCCGGGGCTCCCGGGGGCTAATTCGGCCTCTTGTGTAGTCTCCATGGGCCTCGGTCAGTGTGCTTTGACTGGGGTCCTCATCATTCCACACTGGCTACCATTGCCACTGGTTCAGGGTGTTTTTGATCGTTGTTTTAGAATTTTTAGAAGTTTGTCCTGACCTAATACAGTCATGGTTCTCTTTTACAGTTCTTTTATGGAACCAATTTGGATCATGGTTGTTGGAGAGGTAAATCCCCTCTACAGATAGAGGCAATCTCTACTAGCCCAACAGGGGTCTAGCAACAATCAAACAATGCTACACTGCAGGTTCCTAGTTGCAATTAACAAGTGGGTAAAATAAACCTACTTGGATTCCAACGCTATGTTTGTCGAAGAGATGATCCTCTCGCTCCTTCGCTCCAGCCGGTCACAATTCTCTGCTATCCTCGTGGACGAACACCTGCACAAGCAAAAGAGAGAAAACACAAGCATGAAATCTACTAACAACAAGTATGTATCAGTCAGGAAGGATACAATTTACATCAATCATTCATTGGACAAACGGAAATGGAACCATAAGAGTAGTCATCTATCTTTATTAACAGAAAATAGAGTAAGGTACAACCGAAGTCCTGACGCTGAGTCCTTCTCTAGAGGGTCCAGCCAGCATATCTTCCAAGCATTCAACTTTGAAGCAAATCTCCCAAGTCAAAGAGGTCTCT
>APFE030733102.1:110377-135311 GCA_000404065.3 Pinus taeda | reverse complement strand
TATATATTAACTCTAGATATATATGAGAGGGAAGAACAAAGACATAGAGTGATAGAGGTGGAGAGATAGGGAGAGTGACAAGGGAGAGATGGAGATAAACTCAAGGAGAGGGGAGAGGAGGAATGAAGAGAGGGAGAGGAGTGAGAGAGGTAGAGAAGTGTAAGAGAGGGCAAGGGAGATAAAAAGATGGGGGGAGGATGGGGGTCGGTGAATGAGAGAGGGAGGGAGATGGTGAAAGGATTGGAGGTTGGAGTGAGAGAGATGGGGGAAGAGAGAGGAAGGTAGGAGAGAAAGGAAGAGAGAGGAGGAGAGAGGGAGGGATAGAGGGATGGACTTGGAGGGGGAGAGAGGGAGGGATAGAGGGATGGACTTGGAGGGGGAGAGAGGGAGGGAAGAACAAAGACATAGAGAGTGAGAAGTGGAGAGAGAGAGGGAGTGACAAGGGAGAGATAGAGAGTGTGTATGTTTAGGGGTGAGATAAAGAAACAAAGAAGGAGAGATAGAGAGAAGGGGGGAGAGAAGGAGAGAGGGAGGGATATAGTAAAATAGTTGGAGAGAGAGAGAGAGAGGATTGGAGGTCAAAGAGAGAGAGAGAGAGAGAGGATTGGAGGTCAAAGAGAGAGATAGAGAGAGGATTGGAGGTCAGAGAGAGAGAGAGAGAGAGAGGATTGGAGGTCAAAGAGAGAGAGAGAGGATGATGTGGGAAGAGAGAGGGAGGTAGGAAAGAAAGGGAGAGAGAGGAAGAATGAGAGACAGGACTTGAGAGAGAGGAGGAAAGTGATGGGAGAAGAGAGAGGGGGGTACGAGAGGAAGTACGAGAGAGTGGACATGAGAGAGAAGAAGAGAGAGGGAGGGATAGGGAGATGGATTTGCATGGGGAGAGAGGGAAGGAAGAAGAAATACATAGAGATTGAGAAATGGAGAGAGAGAGGGAGTGACAAGGGAAAGATGGAGAGAGAGTGTGTATGTTTAGGGATGAGATAAAGAGACAAAGAAGGAGAGATGGAGAGAATGGGGAGAGAAGGAGAGAGGAGAGAGGGAGGGATATAGTAACAGAGCTGGAGAGTGAGGAGAGAGAGAGAGAAAGGGAGAGAGGGGAAGGAAGGGAGAGAGGATGTTAAAGAGTGGATAGAGGGAGGGAAAGATAGAGGGAGTTGGAGGGGGGGAGAGAGGGATGTAAGAAGAAAGAAATAGAGAGAGAAAGGTGGAGAGAGAGAGGGAGAGAGGACACCAGGCGGTAAGAGAGATAGAAGCGGGGGGGGGAGAGAGAGAGAGAGAGAGAGAGGGAGGGATAAATAGATAGATTGGAGAAAGAGAGTGTAGGTTTTAGGGGTGATATAGAGAGACAAAGAGAGATAGAGATATCGATGGAAAGTGAAGAGAAGGAAGAATAGAGAGATGGCGAGAGGGAGGGAGGGATAGAGAGATTGATAGATATGAAGTGAGAGAGTGTGTATGTTTGGGGGGTTTAGATAAAGAGACAAAGAAGGGGACATGGAGGAAGATATAGATATGGATGGAGGGGGGAGAGGGGAAAAAAGATTTCTTGCACTAGATGCATTGATTTTAGTGTAGATGATGACTTCTAATCATATTTGATTGCTTGCACTAGATGCATTGATTTTAGTGTAGATGTTGATTTCTAATGATATTTGGTTGCTTACACTAGATGCATTGATTTCAATGTAGATGGTGATTTCTATTCCTATTTGATTGCTTGCACTAGATGCATTGATTTCAATGTAGATGTTGATTTCTAATCATATTTGATTGCTTGCACTAGATGCATTGATTTCAATGTAGATTATTTATAATCCTATTTGATTGCTTGAGCTAAATGCATTGATTTCAGTGTATATGGTGATTTCTAATCCTATTTGATTGCTTGCAATAGATTTATTGATTTCAGTGTAGGTGTTGGTTTATAATCTTATTTGCGTACTTGCACTAGATGCATTAATTTCATTGTAGATGTTGGTTCCTAATCCTATTTTCTTATTTGCACTAGATGCATTGGTTTGAGTGTAAATATTGATTTCTAATCCTATATGCATTGATTTCATTATATGCATTGATTTGAGTGTAAATGTTTCTTTATAAGACTATTTGATTGTTTGCATTAGATACATTGATTTTAGTGTAGATGTTGATTTTTGATTTGATGTAATTGGATGTATGATGGTACATTCATTTTAAAGTGATTGCATTAATATTGTGCATTGATTTCAATGTAAGCACAAAAAATTATTGACAATGTACATTGATTTTTGTGTTATAGTAATTCAACCTATTAATATTGGAGAGAAAGAGAGACAAGGTATGATGTTTACTACAATAGCTCGAGCTAAAGATTTAAATGGTTTACGATTTAACCTGTCCTTTTCATATAATCGATATGAAAAGAGAACAAAAGTAACAAGGGTGACAATAAGAATAGTAGAAGAAAATAGTTTGAGATTAATTACAATGAAGACTATTTATAATTGACTATATTCTTCTTATTCACATTTTCTATCATTCAACACTATTACATTGTCACTTTACATTCAAAAATTTATTTCATCATTAAAGTTATTAATAATATTTATCATCTCAACAAATTGAGGTAATTAAGCAAATTTAAAATTAAAATGACCAGATTAATCTAAGACATATTTAGCATAATTAAAATGATTATATTAATATTAGATGAATTTACATATTATTGATAAAATTAATCATATGTTCATTAGATTTTCTTTGGTTGCACACGACTAAAACTAGCATAGATCCACCTTAACTCTGGATCTATCAAGCGCCAAGAGGAATCAAATCACTTGAGGTGCAAACCTTTCCTCAAGTTTTGCACTCAAAAGAGAAGTTTACACCTAGAGAGATTTGATCCCTCTCAACGCTTGATAGATCCGAAGTTAAAATGGATCTATGTTGGTTAAGGGAATAGTTATAACTCCCTATCCTTTAAATTATAACACATTATGAATACTAATAAATACTAACTACATATTTTGTCAAATAATATACATTATAGTCTAAGGACTTTCTTGATGAATGTGAGTAATGTGTTGGTTGATATGCAAGCATCACTTTCTTTTTCCTCTAATCAATTTTTTCCATGATATAAATTTGAGATAGACTTGAAGACTGATTATTAGGCTAATAACTAGTCTTCAAGTTCATCTCAAATTTCTATCATGACAAAAATCCATCAAAGGATATATATAGGCAACTTTGCATGATTATTATATTTCCACGATAAAATGTGTGATGAGATTGAATGTTGGTTGTATGGTTTGCTTGATAGGTCATTAATACATATAGAATGATGGTTATTGTAAGTGTGAGTTCTCACTCACTTAATATAAAAATGCATATAAATTGTTGTGTTGGAAATAATATTAAGAGGGGGGGTGAATCAGTATTATCAATTTAATAATATTTCATTTCCATGAACAGATTTATATACGCTACTTCGGTTAATGAAACTTGCATATATACGCAACTATGTTTAGAGCAACCTGCGTACACCTTGTAAACTTATAATTTAGTCAGTTGATCTTTAATCTGTGTATCAGAACCATATAAGCAGTAACATGTATAGTAAAAAACAGAGTAGACAATCACACACAAGAACACAAGATATAAGGTGAAAACACAAGGTGGGTGAAAACCACCTGCTGCAATTCGTCTCTATCTTCTTTTAATAAGAAACTTCTTTTTACAATATTTATGTATTGGTGCAGTCTTATACCAGTACGCAAGCTTCTACCTGCAGAAGGCTACAACCTTCTCTCGTTCTCCAACTTCTCTTAGAAGGGAGCTACAACCCCTTGCTCTTGTACTAGCAGATGTACTCGTACATAGGTGCTGACCTACAAAAGGCTACAACCTTCTCTTTTCTTCCAGGGACCACGTTTCATAAATTTTCAGACTGGATCCATCAATAGCATCAATCAAACATCAAAATATATCTGCATCAATCAATCTCCCTTGCACTAACCAAAACTGAATCAAACAATCACTTCTCTGAATGTTGTAACCAGAATACAGTAACAGTACCATAACCCGACCAGAACCCAGAACACTGCAACAGTAAAAAGAAGTAGCTAAAACATATTTTATGAGACGTACGCTACTTCAATATGTAGAACCTATGTGCATACGCTCTTATATGAAGGCAATCCTATGTATACGTTGTTTTGAATTATCGAATCGGCGTGTATACGCGGCTTTGCTATACTGAAACTGCGTACAGATCTATAAAAGATAATTGACCCTTTTCAACTATTCAGACATTAGTTATAACCAGATCATCATATTTACAGATCAAGACATGCGCCAAATATAAAAGATCAGAATCACAGAAAGATTCTTCTTTTCAAGCCTTAAGATCTTGACCCATCAATAGAACTTATCCTTCTTCTAGCGCTAAGGTTCCTCGATTCAGATCCAACTATGCACGATAACCCAATCACCAGTATTCTAGATCTTGCTCTTCATTAGATATTCAATACTTGAGTGCCTTTGCCTAATGATCTCCTCCTCCTTTTATAGTCTTAGGCCTTACTCAATGCCATGGTCCAAAACCAATTAGAAGCAATACCTTGGAGCAAATACCTAGGATCAACACTTCGGTCAAGATACCTTGGATCAATACCTTGGGTCAAAATACCAGGGACCAAATACCATGGACCAAAACCAAGTTTTCCAACATGTATGCGCTTTTCCTTGCGTGAAAGTGCGTGTATACACATACGTGCCTTTTGGACATCTAATCCACGCGTATACGCGGCTTGGTCAAGGGGAACCTGCGTATATCTCTTTTCCTTCAGTCTGAGAGCCTGAACTGTGATTTATCATCTCATTGAGTTGCCACCAAGGACAACACCTGTGTCATAGCGCCAAACCTGTGTCATACTGCCAACAATCTCCCCTTTTGGAATTGATGGCAACCCCAAGTCACTCAAAGTCATTCTCCCCCTTTGTCATCAAGGGAAAAGGGTTATGCTCCCCCTGAGTACATGCTGAACTTTTCGGAGATGCTGAAGTGTATTGTTCCTGCTCCCCCTGACTGAAGGCAAGGTCTCTAAAAAGATGTTGTACAAGAAGAACATGACTCTATACATCATAAATGACCTTCCTATCACCAAAGATTCATACATATATCCATCTCCCAACCAAGTGGAGATATACCAAGATTGACTCATCCACCCAACCAAGTGGGGATACACCAAAAGTTTATACATGATAAAACAAGAACCTTACATCGTCCATCCCAGGCATAGTGGGGAAACAAAATAGGTCGTTACATGACTTTCATAATAAAATATATACATGAAATAGAGACGAAATATGTAAAACAAGACTATGATAGTCATCAACAACTATCATCAACAGCATCTGTCAATCACCATCTAGACCAGCAACCATGATCTCCCTCTACACTTGTTCCACCTGAATCAAAAACAACTGTGAAATTGTACCAAGATCTTCTAAGGTAATGTTAGCAATGATAATGCATTATATGCTCCCTCTGAACCTGTGCCAGATGATCACTGATAGACCCATATCAGACTCTTTTCATCCTGAGTTTGGCCCACGGATATTCTTCAAACCAACATATATGCGGTTGTATCCAGAGAAATCGATGTATGTATGTGGATATGCTTCATGAAACTCGTGTACAACCACTCTTTTCTGAAACAGACAAGTGTCAACAGCAAGATGATGCATCAACTACTCCCAGCTTCTATTTGAGGTATTCAAATGTCTCTCTCGGGGCAGTGAGTTGGTGAATATATCAGCAACTTGTTCCTTGGAGGGAACATACTCCAATTTGACCTTTTGTTCAAGTACTTGTTCCTAGAGAAAATGATATTTGATAGGTATGTGCTTGGTCTTGGAATGCATGACTGAATCATCTTCTTCCCACTCTTTAATTTTTACCTACTTTGGATTTTCGCCTGCTTCATCAACCACAACATCAATACTTTCAACAATTTTCCCAAGTCTTTCATTATAACACTTGTATCCTTTACTCTGGGAAGAGTAACCAAGGAGAATGTCTTCATCTGCTCTAGGTTCAAACTTGCCAGCTTTTTCATCAGTCCTTTTGATATAACATTTGCTTCCAAAAACTTTGAAGTATTTTACAGTAGGAGTCTTACCATACCAAAGTTCATGAGGAGTGCGAGTGTTGTTTACCCAAACGTTCGTTTTGTTGAGAATAGTGACAACAGAAAATGTAGCTTCACCCCAGAAGGTTGCAGGAATTCTAGACTCATCTAACATAGCACGAGCCATTTGTTGAACAATTATGTTCATCCTTTCTACCACTCCATTTTGCTGAGGATTCCTTGCGATAGAGAATTCCCTTCTTATTCCATGTTCTTCACAGAAGTCGAAGAATTCATCCGAGGTAAATTCCCCTCCTCAATCAGATCTGAGACATTTGATTTTGCGATCTGATTCATTTTCAACCAAAGCTTTAAAGGCTTTGAACTTTTCAAATGCTTCATCTCTATGATTTAGAAGTCCTATCCAACACATTCTAGAAAAGTCGTCAATGAAAAATATAAAGTATTCTTCTCCACGAGGTGACTTTTTCCTTGATGGACAACATAAATCAGTATGGACAAGTTCAAGAGGCTTACTAGTTGATCCTTCTTTCTCGGGGAAATGTGTTCTGGTTTGCTTACCAAATTGACATGATTTGCATATTGTATTTTCTGGAATTCTGATGTCAAGAAGATCGCGTACAGCCTGGAATTTGCATGCTTTCCTTATCTGAGGAAGCTTACATGCCCCAATATTTTGTGCCATAGCTAGTGTTCATCATTTTTGCTTAGATAACATTGTTGTTGTCCTCCCTTGAGTATGTATAAATTATTTAGAGTTCTTATGCCTTTGATCACTGTTTCTCCTGTATCAAGCTCACGAACAACACATCCATTTGATCGAAATACTACCTCATTTCTTTGATCACACATTTGACTAACACTCAATAGATTATGCTTTAAACCATCAACATACATAACATTCCCAGCTTTGACCTTTTGCTGTAAGAGAATAGAGCCTTTACCTTTTATGACTGCAGGGGTGTCATTTCCAAATGAGACCTTCCTTTCTCTTTTTAAGGCACTATATGACTGAAGTTTTTCTTTATCACCTGTCATGTGTTTCGAGCATCCACTGTCGATGTACCATTGATTTTTTTGTCCTTCTGAATATAAGGCTATACCACATCTTTCAGTTTGCAGTTCTTTCTTTTTCCAAGTTTTGGGACCCAATGAATCTTACTCCTTCTGAGACATTTGCCGAAATTTACTCCTACATTTAGAGTCTTCATGACCGAAGTTGTTACAAATAGAGCATTCTATTTCATTTTCAAGAACAAAAAAGTTATTGTAGGTCCTTTTTATAATCCCAGTCATATTCCTTTTATTTCGTGCTTCTCTAGTCATGATGGCCTTGTAAGCAACATATTGAGCAACTTTGTGTCCAAATTTATGACATGAAAAACATTGGCCACTAAAGAAATTCCTGCTTATCGAATCTATTGACCTCATGATTGTAGTTTCTATTGACATTCATTCTTGAAGCAAATTGAGAATGATTTACCTGTGGTTGGTTATAGCTTCTATTCATCCTTGAAGTAGATTGAACCCGTTTTACCTGGTGATCTGCTTTAAGCCTTTGCTGACGATTGTCAACCTATTCATTTCTCCTTGCTGCATTAAGATAGATTTTGGAGGTTGATGGCTTCTATGCTTGAGATGGTTCTTCAGTATATCCAAGACCTGTCTTTATCAGATGAGAACGCTGAACTTTGATAATTTCATCTAAAGTCTCAGATCCTTTAGCAAACTTAAGATTGAGAGCTTTTGTTTTCTCAATTTCTCTTCTTAGACCCACAATTTCACATTCTAACTTTTCATTGTGTTTTTCCCTTTCAGCAAGTCGGAATGTAAGAGTATCTATAATCATACTCTTTTCTTCTAAACAGATTTTAAGTTTAGAAATTTCTTCATAGAGACCATCTTCATCTAAAGCATCCAAGAAATTATCATCTTCAAAATCTATCAGAAGTCTATAATCATTACTATTTTCATCTTCATCACTATTTGATAAACCATCACTATCTTCATGCGTATAGTAGCTCTTCTTATTTACACTTTGTTTTGTATTCCATTTTGTCGATTCCTTACCTTTATCAAGCTTATATTTGCAAGGACATTTGGCAGCATAATGACCTACTCTTCCAGAAGCAAAACATTTGAAAGGTAGCTTACCTCTGAATCTTCCAGAACCCCGTTGAAGGTTCTTAACAAAGTTTGATTCTTCCTCTCCTTCTGACGTATGTCCTAACTCATTGGGTTCTCCTTTTCTTGAAGCTTTGAATGCGGCTTCTCTCATATCTGATGGACCCCCTTTTCTCATTTCAAAAGTATTTAGGATTTCGTGCAACTATGACATAGTAATACTCTAAAGATTCTGCTTTTCTTCTATGGCAGAAACTTTTGATTCAAACTTAGAAGATAAGGATCTTAGAACCTTTTCAACTAAAGTAACTTCTTTTACCTCTTCACCTAAGTTTTTCATGCGATTAACAATCTCATCTATACGTAGGAAATAATTAGCTACACTTTCATCATTGTGCATTCTGAGAGTTTCATATTGAATTCTGAGAGATTGTAGTTTTGCACGTTTTACCTGATCGTCTCCTTCATAGCTTAGAATGATCTTGTCCCATATTTCTTTGGCAGTTTTGAGCTGCATAACTTTGACGAATTCTGATTGTGATAGACTCCCCAATAGAGTATTGACAGCTTTTGCATTTGTTTCATACTACTTTTTAACTATCGTATCTGTAGGAGTTGCTGCTGGAAATGTGTATCCTCCTTCCACGATATCCCAAACTTCTGTTCTAAGAGATTGAAGATAAGTTTTGGTTCTTACCTTCCAATAGACGAAGTTGCTCCCATTGAAAATTGGTGGCCTGATGCATGCCTCTTTTTCGTAGTTTCTCATGATGATAGATCTTCCTTCAAGCAATCAAGCTTCTTCTGAAGGACCTGCTTTAATACCAATTGTTGGAAATAATACTGAGAGGGTATTATCAATTTAATAATATTTCATTTCCATGAACAGATTTATATACGCTACTTCGGTTAATGAAACTTGCGTATATACACAATTATGTTTAGAGAAACCATCTTACACCTTGTAAACCTATAATTTAGTCAGTTGATCTTTAATTTGTGTATCAGAACCATATAAGCAGTAACAGGTACAGTAAATAGCAGAGTAGACAATCACACACAAGAACACATGATATAAGGTGGAAACCCAATATGGGTGAAAACCACCTGCTACAATTTGTCTCTATCTTCTTTTAATAATAAACTTCTTTTGACAATATTTTTGTACTGGTGCAGTCTTATACCAGTACGCAGGCTTCTACCAGCAGAAGGCTACAACCTTCTCTCATTCTCCAGCTTCTCCTGGAAGGGAGCTACAACCCCCTTGCTCTTGTACTAGCAGATGTACTAGTATGTAGGTGCTGACCTACAGAAGGCTACAACCTTCTCTTTTCTTCTAGGGACCACGTTTCATAAATTTTCAGACTAGATCCATCAATAGCATCAATCAAACATCAAAATATATCTGCATTAATCAATCTCCCTTACACTAACCAAAACTAAATCAAACAATCACTTCTTTGAATCTTGTAACCAAAATACAATAACAGTACCAGAACCCAGAACACTGCAATAGTAAAAAGAAGTAGCTAAAACATATTTTATGAGACGTACGCTACTTCAATATGTAGAACCTACATGCATACGCTCTTATATGAAGGAAAACCTGCGTATATGTTGTTTTGAATTACTGAACCGACGTGTATATGCGCCTTTGCTATACTAAAACTGCGTACAGATCTGTAAAAGATAATTTACCCTTTTCAACTATTCAGACATCAGTTATACCTAGATCATCAGATTTACAGATCAAGACATGCGCCAAATATAAAATATCAAAATCACACGAAGATACTTCTCGTCAAGCCTTAAGATCTTGACCCATCAATAGAACTTATCCTTCTTCTAGCGCTAAGGTTCCTCCTTGATTCAGATCCAATTATGTACCATAACCCAATCACCAATACTTGTAGAAATTTTGAATAATTTAACACATATTCAATGGATATTATCCTGATCATGTACTTTGCGGAAAACATACACAATACATAAGCTCCTCTACGTTGATCATCAATATAGCAGCATCAATAACAATAAAACATCAAGAGCATTCACACATTAACACAGTATGTATCCCGGGGAAAGCATCTCGCTAAAAACCCCAACTATCTGTATATTAATGATTGAGTCATGTAACATTACACAGCATAATACTCTCACAAGTATCTCCACCTCTGTTACACACAATACAGCTCAGATCTGAATCAAATCACTGGCGTCAAATCTCCTTCGCTGCTTGCCTCCTCCGCGGCTCAATACCTGCTCAAGAACTGATGATAATTCCAAGGCAAACCACGTATTTACTTGTAAAATCAATGTGAGCACAAGCTACAATGTGGGAAAATATGTGGGCAAACTCATTGGCATACTCAATCCTTGATTGTGCAAGATCTGATGCACAACTATAGTCACAACTGATAGCAATCTGATTCTCTAACACCTGTCCCTGCTGAACTGAACATGCACTGACATGCAACTGAGTTAACTGATGTATTCATTAGTTGTATTATGAGTTAATAACTTGTGAAATTAATTAATAACTAATTCACCCAACTCATCTCTAGTCTATTTGCCAGTTAGACTAAATACAACCAGTTTAACAAAGCTAAACTGAACAAAACTCCATCAACTGCACCTCCAGTCCACTAAACTCAACTCACTTGAGTTCTAACTGAAGTCCTGCATGCAAATATTAGTCATCCCATAGGTAACCACGTATTTCCTTCTGGGATCTGCATGTACCACATCCGCAGCTCATCCTGAAGTGCTCCAAGAGAATAAGACAAAGTTTATAGTCTAAATATTATTATGAGCTAATAATATTTGACTGTTCTATATTTAGACTGAGCAGTCACTCCGCTGTGGTCTAAAAATAGAAGTCCATCTAATTTTTTCCAACTTGATCAATCATCCATAAACAACAACCTGCAATCCATAGACATGATCCATATGTCTAAAAATAGACTTGCACCAAAAATAGCCTGCGGGCCCACTTAGTGAAGGCGACTCTTTTCACTAAGCTCCATCATCTTGTTGCAATCTCAACAGTTAGCAATGTCATGCCGAGTTGTGTCAAGAGTTGTCTCGACCACATCACTACTATGGGCCATACTTGTTGTAATCAAATGTAATGTAATGTGAAATTCCAAGAGACGGGCATATGAAGTTGAAGGGTCACGTTAGTTGAAAAGTCATAGGATGTCAAACAGTCATGAGGGAAGTCAAATAGTCACAAGGGTCATTTATTCCCCTTGGCTATATATACCCCCCCATTGTATGAGCAAAGGACTTTTCACCTTGGTTCCTCCCACAACCTTGAGAGTCTATAGTCTGTTATTTAAGGAGCGAGGAGTGGCTCCAATGTCCCACTACTAAGACTAGTGATGTATGGAGTATAGATGTGTCTTGGAAATTTTGCTTAATTCAGAACCCTGTCTCAGGCCAACATGTTTTCACACATGTTTTGTATCTATTTGTAAGACTATTCTTTAAACGTTTGTAATGCATGTTTTCTTAACCTGTGCTAAGATAGTTGAACTACTTTGGTTATTTTATTACTTACATTGTTGAAGATGTGTTGTATTGTTTATCACTATTGTCCTGTTTATGTGGACTACTCCACTGGAAATTAAACATACCATCTTTTATTTTCTTGGTTTTAACGACCGTCACCCTCGTGTGGACTACTTTGTTGGATGGTGTACGTGTTTTCCCTTGAACTCTGGTTTTCATGACTGTCGCATCTGCTAGATGCTGGATATACCCTTGTTGTTGTTTGTGTGTGTTTCTTCCTCCGTTGGGACTATTCCCTCTCATCAAGAGTCTCACTTCACTTTCCCCTTTGATATTAAGAGAACCAAAACACAGAGTTACATCATGCACTCACCAAGCATACTCACCACGCTTTCTTGCAGTTACAACCATAAAACTCTCATGTGCTTGAACGAAAAGAGCTAAGGAAAATCTCTATGATAATGGCAACTGGGGCATCATACCGAATGGGACTCCTACACCAAACGGTTTGCGGTCTAGTTGGGACTTCATACCAGGGAGATCCCTTGAATGTTGGCGGGTCCAACACCATCAACAAGAGGATACATGGCCTAAAAAATTCAAGGATGAAGTATGAAGTCTATGACTCAGCATAGCCATGGATGGTGTCAAACCATATTCCCTCCAAAACACCAACTATTATATTTGGCCTGTAGTAGTGATCAATAACAATATCACCCCATGGTTTTTTGTGAAGAATGAACATGTTATGTTGACTTTCATAGTACTTGGTAGAAGACAAGTGAAGAATATGGATGTCTGCTTACAACAATTGGTAGATGAATTGAAGGAATTATGGGAAGGGATACATGTGTATGATGTATCAAGACCCACCGAAACATAGAGGATTTTTATGTTGTATGGCATATGTGGTTACACCATACATGATTGTCTAGGCTTAGGAGTTTACTCTGGTAAATTACATTCTTATTGATTTGTTTAATAACAATAATGTTTCACATATTAATTTAATCTGTTGAAATTTTTTAGATCTTCATGGTTGCTAACATGCTATCTTGTATACAAGAATTTCACAGGACTCATAACAAAAGGGTATCATGGAGGTAAATATTGTAGACATTATTTCAAGGCTAGGTGATATGAACACCTATGAAAGCCAGTGTATCTCTACTCTTGGGTATTCCTCCCAGAAGAACACCCTTAAAGAAGAGAAACATCCACTTTCGATGCTAAACCAAAGATAACCCAAAGGCCTGCAACAGTGACACCAATTAAATGGATTAGAACATATGAGAGGGAGAAGAAGAAGGAATTTGCAGAAATGTTCAATTCAAATGGGGAGCATATGTTTGATAATCCAGAATTCTTTGACACCTATGTTGAGAAATTTCCAATTAGGATGCAAAGGAAATCTGTCTTTTATGAGCTCCCATATTGGGAGCATCTTAAGATTGCCCACTTACTAGATCCCATGCATATATTTAAAAATGTTTCATCTTGTTTATGGAGGCACATATCATCGAAAGAAAGTGACACATTGGTCGTTAGGAGAGACATTATTTTTTCTTCAAAAACTAAAAAGAAACAATGGCCAAGACAAGAAACTAGAGGAGAGGTTGGTCCCTCTTGGTCTTTCAAAGAAGGTGATGTCCCATGGCTTTTAAAGAAATATGATCTTTATTTGGAAAAGAAAGTTATAAGAGTGTGAGGGTCCCTTCTTTATATGGGTCTTCACTATGACATTGCTTCATTGTGGAAGATCGTTTGTCAGGATTGAAATCACATGTCCATTTGAACTTCTAAGAGTATGTATGTCAAAAACATGATTTTATTATTTTATTATTTTTATGTAATGCAGATCTTTTATAATTAATTTTTGTATAATATACTATTTATTGTGCAGTGTCATTATCCTCTGCTCGTGCGTGGGTGTGTGAACCATGAATTCCCCCAAGACCTACGACTTGCCATATCTAAATTATCTGCATTTGTATGTTGGATCACATCAAAGGAGATTCATATTGTCAACATTCCATTGTGGCTTTAAGAGATAGCTTAGATTGTTTGTATGTTTGAGAAGGAGTTGGCGATGAGTTTCATGGACTTGCAAATTCATCTTCTAATTCACTTAGTAGATGAGTTTGAATTAGTTGGGTTGTTTCTTGTCGTTGGATGTTCTTCTTAGAGAGGTACAAGAAGAAATTGAAATATTTTGCTCGACAAACAGAAAAACCCAAGGGGTCTGTTTGGACTTCAAAATGTCATACAAATATCACTCATTACCATACATTTTTCACCTATGCTTCCATTATATCACTCATTATTCACCACCATGTCACTTCATTTTTCCTATTGTTCACTATTAATGGGTCTCATTTATATTTTCCAAATATTATTTATTTTTAAGCATTTTTAAGAGAAATTCTTGATTAAATATTAGAAAATAATATATTTTACTTTATATATGGAAAGTGGGTTGTTTTTGTGACATGTGTAGGTGCCAAGGAAGCTTTCAAGACACCTTTATGTGTCCTCGAATGATCAAATTCGAATTTGAAGAGAAAACCTCATTGGAGGAAAATCAAGGACAAAAAGGGGTTAGAATTGGAAGAGATAAACCTCATGGAGAAATCAAGGACAAAAGGGGTTATGTGTCTAGAGTGGTTGAGAGATTTATTGGAACTAAAGAAGAATTAGTGGATGATCATTATGAGTTTTGTTACTCATCCCATTGTATAAATAGGAGTACAATCTCCTTCATTTGTAATTTGGAAGTTTTTTGTAATCTTGAGAATCTTCATTTGTAATCTTAGAGGTTCCATTTGTAATCTTAGAGTTGGTTTGTAATGGAGATTTTGAAATAAAGGATCATACTTCAATTTTTGCTTCTACATTTGAGTCTCCATTGAAGTGGTGTGGCTTGTGGAGTTATGGAGGGCCCCCATGGCCTCACTTGCATGCTTATTTACTTATTTTAGGTATAATTTATTTTATGTTTTTGTTTGATTTCAGCTTTTAAGTTTTGTTAAATGTTCTAATATTGGAAGAATCTTATTTGAAAGTGTTCCTGTAAGAGAACCGTAAGATCTCATACAATTATTAAATCTAGGTTTATTTCATTTCAGCTTTTAATTTCTTATTAGATGTTCTAATGTTGGAAGAGATCTTGTAGAATATGTTCTTGTAAGAGAATCATAGATCTCAAACAATTGTTAGATATAAGTTTGATTAGTTATTGAAAGAGATCTTAATGAATATGTTCTTGTAAGGGGACTTTAAGATCTTGGACAAATTAGGAATCTTTCTAGATCTATATATTTTAGATAAGCACTTCTAAGTTTACCTTCCCAGGTTGACATTAAATTAAGCTCTAATTTGCATATGCATTTTAGACCCAATAGGGTCTATGGAAGAGGGGTATATATCATATGTGATCCAGTGGATATTGGTGGCCACCTGTCCAGCCCGCTTGGACCCCCACCATTTTTTCTTTCAGCTTTTCAGTTTCCTTAATTGTAGCACGGTTTACTATTTTTAGCAATTTTTCGAGTCCTGAACTTCCGGAGCGTTTTGAGGCCCTAAACGATTTTTTTTTGGAAACCTGGGAGCAATATGGGCCTATGGACCGATGTTTCTCTTCCCAAAGTTGTAGTTCTCAGATAGATATTTCTAACGAGATATTGTGCGTCAAACAGAGATCGTATGCCAAATTTACGACCCTGGGAAGTTGATGTACCAATTTACCCAAATGGGGCCCACAGTTTGGCGTTTCATCTTCTAGGGTTAGGTTTTTGGATGTTTAGGGTTTTCCATTGTTTCTCAACAATAAATAGGTCTTCGAGCCTCATTGTAACATAGTTCAGACGCATGTAGCTGCCACATCTCTTCTCAGAGATAAGCTACCATTGCCTTAGTTGGTTTATTTCCATTGTTGTTTGTAAGCATATTTCAGTATTCTACAGTAATGAAATGAAGTATTATTTCCACTGCATATCTATGTTTATGGTTATGTCTGTAATTTGTTGCGTTCCTGTTTAAATCTAGATCAGTGGTATTAGAGCGGTCTCCTTTTTATTTGTTTTTCTTTGCATGTCCCCAACGAGGTCGAGATATAAAGTGTTAGGGCTTGAACTGGTCGAACCTTTGCATGACCAACCTCACAAATCCTGACGACCTCCCATGGCAGATGAAAAGAAAGATGAGGGGCTAGGAGATCCTATCAAAATCTTGCTGGAAGAAGCCCTCAAGGTGACAAAGGAACGCGATGATGAACAACTTTGCCCAAACCCTTCAGCAGCTACCCAGGGGTGACGCATCGGCTTCCAATAGCTACTTTGGAAACACCACACTGTTTAAGGTACAAGTTAATTTTGAAATCCCCATATTCAAGGGTCAGATAGATGCGGATGCTGTCGATAAATGGTTAAATATGTTAGAGGGTTATTTTTTGTTCATGATTTTTCCAGTCGGGAAAAGATTATTTTCGCTCTTCTCAAAGTAGCCCCCCACATCAAGGACTAGTGGGAAACCTACTACGAGCAGAAGGATGAAAGTACAAGCTCACTATTTTTAGCCACACCCACTTGGGATTCATTCCGAGATGCCATCAAGGAGCAGTACTACCCTGTCAGAAGCTATGAGGATCAATACATAAAGTGGACCACGCTGCGATAGGGCAGGGACCAAGATGTGCCGAAGTTTACCAATATTTTCCATACCCTTCGCACAAAGTTGGGTATCAAGGATTCATAGCAGCATTTGGTACTCAAATACTGTGGCTTCCTAACAAGTACATCTAGGAAGAAATAGAATTCTTGAACATCCCCTTGCTCAGCATAGCATATCGATATGTCGTCAAGGTCGAGCAAAAGTTTAAACAGAGGAAGCCAGAATTTGGATCTACGAATCCGAAGCAAGGGAAAGGTGCCCCCAAACCATAAAACAAATGACAAATCCAAGGTGGGGCAGCCCAAGACAACCCACCAAATCTGCAAGCAAAAAACAACGTCGTGAAGCTGAAAAAGGACACGAGAAAGTGGTGTGAGTTCCATAAGAGTTCCACTCACAACACAAGTGAGTGTCAGATCAAGCAGTCACTGGTGGCAGAGCTGAAGGTTTCAGAATTAGATGCATGTTCCGACTCCAAGTCAGAACCTGACAAGGGGAATGACAAAGGGAAGTAGATTATCGATGCGGAGCCCAACGCCACTGTTGCCACCACGAAGATCTAGAAGGAGGAACCTGAAGATCCAGAGGAGGAGGAGCATCTCTTCCACTCCCAGATGTGGGTAAAGGGCTCCCTACTACAGTTCATTGTCGACAGCGGGAGCCAAAAGAACCTCATTTCAACAGAGGTCGTGAAGTGGTTAGGCTTACCAACCACAGCACATTCACAACCATACACCATCGGGTGGCTTCAGCAAGGATGAGATCTTCGCGTCAGCCAACAATGTTGCCTTCCATAAAACATCAAGCCCTTCACAGATGAGGTATTGTGTGACATTGCTCCCCTTGAAGTTTGTGATGTATTATTAGGACAACCATACTTGTGGAAGCGACATGTTGTGTATGAATCAAGGCCTCGTGCTGTTGTTGTTACCTTGGGAAATAAGTTGTACTGGATACTGGAGGTAGCACCACCTACCGCCATTTCTTTGGTTACTGCAAAACAATGCAGTAAGCTCATTTCCAAAACCAAGAAATTTGTTTTCCTGATGATACACCCTCAAGGAAAGAAGAAGACGGTGGCCACGACCTCCAGACAGGGCCCCTTTGCACGACAACTACAGATGGACAAGGTCGTGGAGGAGTATGAGGACATCTTCCTTTGCACTGTCAGGTCAAGCACTCCATCGATCTGACCCTAAGTGTGCTGCTGCCCAATGGACCAATCTATCGACACTCCATTATGGAGAACAATGAAATCAAGAGGCAGATTCAAGAGCTGCTGCAGAAAGGTTACGTCTGTCCGATTTCATCGCCCTGTGGGAACCCGATCATTTTGGTACAAAAGAAGGATGGGAATTGGAGACTCTGTATTGACTATTGGGCGCTGCACAATATCATTGTCTATAATAGGTACCTGATCCCACGGATTGATGGCCTCCTGGACCAGCTAAAGGGGGCAAAATATTTTAGCAAGATTGATTTGAAGTCAGGATATCACTAGGTACCAATCGAACCCTCCAATGTGTGGAAGACTGCCTTCAAAGCCAAGGAGGGCCTTTTCGAATGGTTGGTTATGCCTTTCAGATTAACAAATGCTCTTGCAACCTTCATGAGGCTAATGGATGACATCTTGTGGCCATTCACCAACTCATTTGTAGTGGTATACTTGGATGACATCCTAATCTTCATCCAGAACTGGGAAGAGCACCTCCACCACATCCGACAGGTTCTCCAAACATTGCGGAAACACAAGTTATGTGCCAATTTGGAGAAATGAACTTTTGGCATGACCCAGGTTCAATATCTGGGATACATTATTGATGAACAAGGGATGCATGTGGATCTAACCAATATCCAAGTCATTCAGGATTGCCCATATCCAACCACTCTGACAGATCTCTGCAACTTTCTAGGTCTTGCCAACTTCTACCACAGGTTCATGTTGGGATTTTCTCATATCAGTTGGCCCTTGAGTCAAGTCACCAAGGGAGGAGTGCAAGCAAAATTCTTTTGTTCTGAATCTCAATAGAAGGCATTCACAGAGTTGAAAGATCGCCTCTGCACAACACCAATGCTCGCAATACCAGACTTAAACAACCATTTGAGGTCTAGACAAATGCCTCTGACTATGCTATTGGGGCAGTCCTTACTCAACATGGGCATCTAGTGGCATATCACAGTGAGACACTTTCAGGCACAGTTCAGAAGTATCCCACTTATGACAAAGAGATGTAATTGTGCAGGCTTGCCGACAATGGAAGCATTACATTTTGGGGAAGGAAACGATCATCCACACAGACCACCGACCCCTGCAGTTCATACAGACCCAAGAGAAATTGTAGAATGATCGCCATCAGAAGTGGTCCACATACTTGCAACAATTCCATTTGAATATCAAGTATAAGAAGGGCAACACCAATAATGTTGTGGATTGCCTCAGTCGACCACTGATCATGGCGTTAACCACCGTGCTCAACTCTTGTGGGCACGAGCCTTTTGATTGGCCACTTCTTTACCAAAGCGACCCATAATTCGGCCACACATACCAGACACTCTTGGAGGTTCGACATGTTCCAGATTCTCACCTCCAGGATGCCCTGTTATGCCACCTAGGTCACCTATGTGTTCCTTCAAGCGAGCGTGCCAAGATGATTTGGGAAGCACACTACAGTCAGGTTGTTGGCATTTTGGGGTCAAGAAAATGGTGGTAGTATTGCAGAAGTATTTCTATTGGCCGAATCTTCAACAGGATGTTGGGAAGTACATCAGATCATGCACTGCCTGTGCCATTGCCAAATCGACCATTAAGAAGCAGGGCCTCTATACCCCGCTGCCTACCCCCAGCCGACCTTGGGAATCCATCTCCATGGATTACATGTCATGCCTTCCTTCCAATAAGAATGGAAATGACTGTGTTTTTATGGTCATCGACAAGTTCTTGAAGATGGCCATTATGGCGACCTGCAAGAAGAATATCACAGGAGAAGCCACTGCTAAAATCTTCTTTGAACGAGTGTGGGTACACTTTGGGATCCCACAGTCTATCATCTTAGATCGGGACAACAGGTTCCTCAGTGCATTTTGGTCCAGTCTTTGGGCAATGTTGGACACCAAACTCACTTTCCTCAGTGCATTTTGGTCCAGTCTTTGGGCAATGTTGGACACCAAACTCACTAAGTCCACAACCTTCCATCCTCAAACTGATGGCCAGACAGAGGTTGTTAACAGGATGATCGTACACATTCTTCACATGTACAACTCAAAGCATTCACGCACAAGGGATGAGAGCCTCCCCTATGTTTAGCACAGCTACAACCGGGCTCTCCACAGCTCGATTGGCCACAACCCTTTTCAAGTGGGATTGGGATTCCAACCACTATGTCCCATTGATGTGGCCATGCCATTTGCAGCTACTCACGTAGATTCGGCTCATGTCCAGTCTGAAACATATAAGGCAAACAACTTCATTGAGCACATCCAACATATTCACCAGCAGGTCCATGATATTCTTCAGAAATCAAATTCCAAGTACAAGCATCGACATGATCAACATCAGGTGCCACACAAGTTTCAGGTGGGCGACAAAGTCTGGTTGCATTTGCAAAAGAAATGCCTTATCGAAGCCTATCAGAAACTCAGACCACTTCAGTATGGTCCTTACACCATTACCAAGGCTATGGGAGACAATGAATTTGAGCTCGACATTCCACCATTCCTTGGCCTGCACCCAATGTTCAATGTGGACTGCGTTTGGCCATACTTTCCACCATTACTAGACACATCTAACATTGCAGAACAACTCACACCCACATAGTTAAATCCAGATTGCATGGAACAAGTTGCAATTGATCGGATCATGGACACACAGATCAAGCAAACTTGCCAACAGAATATCCAATTGTATCGAGTTATCAAAGCAGGCCAACTCCTTCACCAGGGAAAGTGGTTCACCGGGACCAAGTTCAGTAGAAGTTTCCTCATCTCATGGAGGAACTCAACGCAATGGGGACCATTTCTTCCTAAAGGGGAGGAATGATCCAAGTGGATATTGATGGCCACCTGCCAAGCCCACTTGGACCCCCACCATGTTTCTTTCAGCTTTTCAATTTCTTTAATTGTAGCACAATTTACTATTTTTAGCAGTTTTTTGGGTCCTAAACTTCCAGAGCCGTTTTGAGGCCCTAAACAACGTTCTTTTGGAAAACTTGGAGCAACATGGGTCCATGGACCGATGTTTCTCTTCCCAAAGTTGTAGTTCTCAGATATATCTTTATAACGAGATATTGTGCGCGTCAAACGAAGATTGTATGCCAAATTTACAACCCCGAGAAGTTGGTGTACCAATTTACCCAAATGGGGCCCACAATTTGGCGTTTCATCTTCTAGGGTTAGGTTTTTGGATGTTTAGGGTTTTCCATTGTTTCTCAACAATAAATAGGCCTTCGAGCCTCATTGTAACATAGTTCAGAGGCATGTAGCTGCCACATCTCTTCTCAGAGATAAGCTACCATCGCCCTAGCTGGTTTATTTCCATTGTTGTTTGTAAGCATATTTTAGTATTTTACATTAATGAAATGAAGTATTGTTTCCGCTGCATCTCTGTGTTTATGGTTATCTTTCTAATTTGTTGCGTTCTAGTTTAAATTCAGATAAGTATGATTCTTTATATTATGTCAGTGAGAATATCAAGCAGATCGACAACACACCAGGTGCGACGATTTGGGATGAAGAAAGGGATAAAGACAAAAGAGAAGGGGAGCTTCTCGAAATGAATGGAAAGATGTGCATGATAAAGAGTAAGTGTAGACTTATCATTTGTCAAATTACTACACAGTAATTATTCACAACTTCATATTAATGCATATTTTGTTCTCATACATATTATATATATATATATGTTGGTTTGATTTCATCAACGAATTCAAAAATAGAAGCCATCAACAAATTCATTGTTTACAATATGGAAGCGACACAACCATGGGTTGCATTGTATGAAGAGAAGCGGATGAAATGGGATAGTGACAAGAAAGAATTCAAATGGTTGAATGGTAGAAGCGTGCCTTATCCTGATCATTTAAAAGAAATTATGCCAATGACATGCCATAACAATTGGATTGTTGATCAAGTCAGAGAGAAATACGGTGTATCTGGTCGTTACCCGCGCATTGAAGAGGATGCACTAAACATAAGATTGGGTGCAAAAACTCAGTAATGTACCATTTTAACTTCATACTACGCCTTTGAATTGTTACACACACACACACACACACACATATATATTATTTTTAATTACGTTTGGGTTATTAGACACATGACACTGTGATTTTTTCACTTTTTTTATGGGTGCATTTTTTCCCATCTATGTGGGCATATGGACTTCATTTTCATAGGATGTCAATGATGGATGCATGACACAGGACTATGGAGTGGAAGTAAAGTTTGACCAATCTAGTCGTGTTAGCCACTGTGATCAAAACATAATGCAAGGGACATTAGGTTATGCTGGAAACATACAAGAGATCATTCAAGTGGACTTCTCTTCGTTCCAATGTGTTATTTTTAGGTGCAAGTGGTGGGACACCTTTGATCGAAATAATGTAAAGGAAGATCGTGATAGTGGGCTGATATCTATCAACTCTAGAAATATGTGGCATGAAGCTAGGCAACCTTATGTTTTCCAAAAACATTGCAACCAGGTGTTTTTTTACCCAGATGTGTTGGATAGGGATTGATGGTTCGTATCAAGACACTACCCTAGATCAAAAACATATTTTTTATAACAATAGTGTTATCATGCAAAGCGAGGAAGATAATTAGGGTGATGATAGTGGAGAGTGATATGTACTTGTGTTATGTCATCATTTATACTATTGTTGAATGTTTTTCTTATCAATGATTCACTAATTATATTGTTTTTTATTTGTCTTGTTCGCATTTTATAACATAATTGGTAAGATTCACAATTTTTTTATTAAATGAAAAATGTATTTATTAATATGGAAACATAACTTTCAATTAAAAAATAAATCCGTGCACCCAAAACATAGTCATGCACCGGATCCGGTGCACCTTAAAACACAACCGCACCAGAATCGGTGCACAAATACCTATGACACATCACTGTTAGTTCACAAATTTAAAAGTTCGAAGTGGTGTATCACGCTTATGCACTAGAGAAAACATTTAACATTTTAGCACTGGTACAGAATGTTCATGTTATCGAATGCACCAAGCTATAACTACATGTTCAAATATTATATGTGTGGTGCGTTTGATAAATATGATCACACCGATGCCAGAGGAACATATCAAGCACACCGAATTTGTGATGGTGATTAAGAGGCATTTGTTTGACTTGCAAATAGACTTGGTGATGCATTTTTGTTTCCTATTTAGATGATGTGAAATAAATATATTTTTTTTATGTGTTTATAACTAATTATTTAAAGTAGACATGTCTTTATCATTGTGAACAAGATGTAATATTAAGGAGGAGAAATGTGAAAAACATCAATTTTAGTGACTATCTCGTGATAAGTATGTGGAAAAAATAACACTTTTTGAGTTGTTCAATAAGAAATAATCAAATATATTATTTGTAAAAAGTTTAAATCTAATATATTATCATTTTTCCATTATTTAAGTCATTGTTATTAAAAAAGTTAAATTTAAACCAGTGCAATAGCAAATAAAGAACGAAAACAACATCAAAATGTTATAGCTTTATTACTAGAAAAAAAATTCACTTGCCTCTTTAATAGAGAGTGTAGAGCAAATCCCCAACTACAAGTAACTTCACATGAAGCCTTATGTTACATTTCTTTATCCTCATCATTAAAGAGAGAAATACATTTAAATTGGTAAGAGTTTTTATAAATCTTAACTTTAAATTGCTTGAAAATCTCAAAACTTCGGTAATAAATTAAATTTTATAAAAATGGATTTTTTAAGCTATATTAAATTTCAATTAATTGCATCTGGAGGCGCTCTACAACTCAATATGATATGAGAGAGATGTCTTTACAACTCAATATGATACGAGAGAGATGTTGTCATGTAATGTTACATTTAAAAATAGTAAAATAATAATTTAAATTAACAAATTAAAAATAGTAATAACAAAATAAATTAATGTCAACGGTAATTACAACGCTTCAATTTACATCTTAATATTATATAACTTCATATAGGGATATAAAGTAACCCAAAGTAAAAATAATAATTTAGCTTTTATTATGAGGAAGAAATGTAATGAGTAAAAATATTAATTTACTTGTTACTATAAGGAAGAAATGTGTTTTTTCACATGACAAAAAATAGTATTATTGATATTAAATTAAGTGTAATTCATTCTATATTCCATTTACATGTGATATTTAAAATAAAATATATTTATAACAAAAATATGTTCTAGCAACCAAAGTAAAATATTTCAATGTCCATATTAAATAACATAATTTTATAGATATTTATATAGAGAAAAGTAAAGTAATTTAAATTGAAATATTTATTTATTTTTATTTTTCACTTTAGGGAGAAGGATTGAGAGAATTTGTATTCCATTAATAGTTTTTTTTAAATGTTTAAAATGGATTTGATATGTAATATTTTAGAAAATATTAATAATACAAATAATTAAATACATACATACAAGAAAAATATATGAAGGGACATATTTTAACATTTTAATGTGGAGAACGTGAATTATAAATAAAATATTTCAATGTCAACTACATATATCTTATACCAACCTAGATCCTTTGGATTACCAAGCGTCTAAAGGGATCAAATCCCTTTTCACTCTAAAATATGTTTGCATCTCAAGAGATTTGATTCTTCTCGGCATTTGGTAGATTTAAGATGGATCTAAGTTGGGGGTTATAAAAAATAGTGACTTAAGTTTTTTAAATTTAACAATAGATTAAATTTTATAAACCAATATTGAATTAGTTAAATTGAATTTTTGAATAATTTATTATTAATAATATTTTTTTATTAAAAATTGAATGAGTTACACATTTTTCATCTTATTAAGAACCTAAATTATTTTTTACCTTTAATTATTTTTCCTTGTGAGATTGAACTATTTTACTAATTAAGTTTTGATTGATATCATGAACTATCTAAGCAATAGAAAAATATTTATCGTAATTTTACAATCATAGTTTCAACCATACTAAAATTTGTAATTTATAAAACTATCTTTGCATAAAGTAAGTCGTTTTGCATGCAATTTCATATGTAAAAGTTTGATATAAGTTCACCAATACATAATCTATAATAAATATTATTTTATAAAAATAAACATCATGATAATAACCATATAACAATCATAAACATCATCTAAGATACACATTTGAATTCACTACCATCATCTAATAATATACACCTCTAGCACCTCTAGCACATATAAACATCATTAGCTAGCACAGAAATCTAATAATCTAATAGGGAATCATCATTGTGATCACATATAAATTAAGTACATAAATATG
>APFE030733102.1:41648-106677 GCA_000404065.3 Pinus taeda | reverse complement strand
TCAAGTCAAATAAGTGCAATCAAATATCTGATAAAACAAACATAGTGCCAACTTGGTTTGTAGTAGAAGACGATGGATGGCTAACTATTGCATGATGAATGCCTATCGAACTGCTTTGAGGTGGAGGAGGAGGTGGATGGTCTACAGTAGAAGATGATGGATGGTCTACTACAGCGCCCTCAACGTGTTCTGGTGAACTCTAAGGTGGAGGAGGAGGTGGTTGGTCTGCTCTATTAAGAGAAACATAAGGCATATCCTCTTGGTCTAGGATCTCATCATCAGGTGACTGATAAGGAGGTGTACTACCAAAAGGATCATTGACACCCTAATGACCATGATCTGATGGGGTGGTGCTACCAGAAGCATCATGATCACCACCCTCATCATCATGATCATGATCATCACCCTAATAATCATGATCACCACCCTCATATGATGTATATGTCGTTGCATGATGCCAGCCTGCATCCCTCATCGTTGCCAGTGCCCTACTAGGTCCAATGATAGTCTGCATAAGAGACATCATCTCGCTTGGATAGTCCTTGTAGAGATCCACAAACATCGAACCCACGTTGATATCTTGAGGCCTTGTAGGGAAGACTCCCTCTTGAACCAAATCTCCAACCAATCTATCGTAGTAGTCCATTTGAAATCGCAAACCAGCCCTACAGCCTCAGACACCCACACCCTCCTAAGGATGTGCCTCACCCTCTTGAGCCTCGCCCATCTCCTCATCTCCTCCATTTGGTGGTGGGGGAGGAGGCATGTCCCCATAAAATGAGCTAATGTCTACAAAATATATAGTACACAAAAATAATTAGAAAATTTCATTAAACAATTTAATAAAACAAGTTAAAGAACATGCTAGAATAAATTTTATTCTAATTCATTAAAACAAGAAAATGAAACTATATTAATTTAAAGAAAACACTAATATTTTCTCTATCATCTAGAGGCTCAATTGCTGTGAAGAGGATGTTGGGACACCCTCTCTAATAAATCCCCGATATGGAAACGCCAACGCGACAAACACATGATCATCCTCACTGGATAGTAGCACCAATTCCTCGGGAGAAATCCTAGCCAAATACTCCGACAGGTCCCTCTTGGGCATCATCTATCCCCACATGCGCATCTGGACCTTAGTGATCATCCTAGGACAACGACGGTCAAATGTAGGCCTCATATATGGAAACCTCTCAAAAATTAAACAAAAAAACTCAGAAATGAAAGGGAATGTCTCCCCCCCATGTCTCAACACACGACATCTATCTAAAGCCATGCACAACTACCTCAAACAAATGACAAGCCATATGATGCAACGTGGCACCTGAATCAAAGAATCAACATAATACAAAAGATGGAAACTAATGCGTTGTCCATCACTACTAGAGTGTGCAATCGTGGTGACTAATAACGAGAGGCACTTAACCTCCTCTGCAGCAAAAGAAGAAATCTGTAGTTGTCCACCATGGACCTGGAAATCTTATGTACAGACTGTAGGAGGCCTGACATACCTCTGAGCGTACGCAAGCTGACTCTTAGTTGCCAGTGGGTCTATACTATGTCCTAGGTCAGCCTACTCCTGACTCTCCATTGGTGGATCAGATGTTCCAATAAGATAGAGTACACCTTCAAGGATGTAGTCTCCTCATAGTACTTGAGGAGACCTACATTCCTCAAGAGCACTCAGATCACTACAGTAATAGAGCGAGGGTATAAATCCTTGTCCCCCTCTCTAGCCTTCCATGTTCAGACCATGTTGTATGGGTCCGCCTGCTGCTCTTGCTCCTGTTGGTGCTCCCTCGGTTGACGTCTCTGCTACATGATTGACATATAAAATACATCAACTTCATACATAAAATACAATTTTTTATATTAAATTAAACCTGTATTTATACATATGGAAACATAACTTTCAATTAAAAAATAATTCACCGGTGTGCTCAAAACAAAGTCATGCACCGACACTAGTGCAATTTCAACTATAACCACACTGATTTCGGTGCAAACATAAGTATGACGCATTGTTGTTGGCTCAAAAATTTAACTTTTGATAACAGTGCAACACACTTGTGCACTAGTGTGCATAGATATCCTTTTAGCACCAATACATAATGTTTAGGTTATCGAACACACCGAGCTATAACTATATTTTTAAATATTATTTTTGTAGCACGTTTGGTAAATAAAACCACACCGGGTGTGAAGCATCGACGTACAATTTGTTGCATCTTTCTCGGTGCATTTTCATTTACAAAACGCACCGCACTAATGGTGAGGTGTTACATTCACACACTGAAATGCGGTGCACCCTGTAAATTTATAGGGCGCACCACTTCCAGTGCATGAATATAATGCACCGCCATTGTTGTGGTGCGTTTTGTAAATGAAAATGCATCGGGAAATATGCGACAAATTGTATGTCGGTGCTTCACACCCAGTGCATTTATATTTACCAAACACACAGGGAACATTGCTTTCCCTACGAGCCGAACATATCAAGTGCACCGCGGGGTGAAATATTTTTTTTTTCAAAAACAATGGAAATTTTAACCTAATTTTCAATTCTAATCTTCTAAAAAACTAAATTGCAAAGAAACATAAACATTACCTAGATATTTGGTCGTTGGGGAGGCATTATGGACTCATAATGGAGAAAAACAAATTTTAGCACAATTTGAAAAATTGAAAACTCAGACAATGAGCATGATACAGAAGGATGTTGAGCAAGAGAAACACCAACATCAAGGCGGTTGCATGTGGCAAGAGTGACATTGATGCTTCAAATCTCTCTAGCATTGTAGATGGTAAAAAAGAAAATTACGTCTCGGAGGGTTTTTTTATGTAACTCTCCTTCGGTGTGTTTCTCTAACTGCACCGGTGCGTGATATATCCAAAAGCACCACGTTTTTTTTTTTAATTAAAAAATATAGCAATGATTTTCTTGAGACATCTTGGGGTGTGTCTATATAGGTATTGCACTGGTGCTATGTGTTTATTATAACACCGCTATTTTTTTAGAAATCAAAAAATGCCTAGTGGTGCGCTAGAAGATGCCCTAGGGCGTTGTGATAAGTTTACCGCACTAGAGCATCATTGGAAAATAACACCGCATTTTTCTGAAATTTTAAACTACTATGGTGCTCCTTATTGGTATGCATCAGGACGATTTAATGTATGAAGAACACTGGTGCTATTGACTATTCAAGTGCTGTTGTGTTGTGTTATTTAGCGCATCGTGTTTTTTATTTTTATTTTTATTTTATAAAAATAAATTTTCCACGATGCACCATGTTATATGCAGGACCAATTCTTGTATGGATAGTAAATCACCAATGCGTTTGTAGATTTTAGACGCACCGTCCAAAAAACATCCGCTAAAACACCTGCCCACCCACCTCTGCTACAAATAGATTTTTGGGTTATTTTTATAGGGGCTTCTACAAAATCCTTCACTAGAAGGTATTTTCCTTGTAGTGATAAAAGAGGAAACAAGGAACAAGATACTTATCTTTTGGTAAAATGGTGGAGGCTCCCTCTTAATCCAATCCTTTTGAGGGATACCTACATCCTTTAAAATAATTCAAAAATTTATAAAAAGATATATTAGATCTACAAACTCTAGAAATCAAAACATATTACAAAACTTAATATAGTATACTAAGAAGGATATGTAAGAGAATACTTAATAGTATAAGTCTTTAACTTTAGATTCTTCAACCTTGTTCTTCTTAGGTGGAGCTTCATCAATAACATTTGCTTATTCTTTATCTCTCTTTTTATTCCTTGGATTCTCATGACATTGGATTTTGTAATGTCCCATTTTGTGACAATTATAACATTCAATGTTGTATAGATCAACCTTATTCTTTGGTCCTTTGAACTTCTTGAATGTTCCCTTCTTCTTGTGATAAGCAACGTGGGCATTAGAAGTGTTGTTTTCTTCGTCATCCTTTTTGTCACTTACTAACAAGATAGATCTTCTTCTTGACTGCATGAATTCCACATTTGTACAAAGGTTGGTGTAACCTTCCAACTGCTAATTCTTGATGCAAAAGCACTCCAAGATTTTGGTAGACCTAGTAGAGAAGCAGTCATGAGTTCCTTTTCTAGTACAACTTCATCCATAGCTTGGAGTTCATCTTTTATTCTAGATATCCTTACAAAATATGATGAAACAATATCATCTTTAGTCATCTTTATTGTCCTTAGTTCATTCTTGAGGCTTGCAATATGACCAATGTTCTTGATGGTAAATAACTTGGAGAGGGATTCATACATTTCTTGAATGAAATCTATATTGGATATGTATAGTATTAGATTGTCCTTCACTACATCTACTATCAGATTCATGGCTAAGATGTTAGTTTCCCTAAACTTCTCCTTTCCAACATCATCTATAGGTTTCTTGATTGTTCCTTGAATGAGATTCAAAACTTTATGTTTAGCGAGAATAATACCTATCATCTTTTTCCATGCCCTGTAGTTGGAGCCTCCTTCTAGCTTGTTTTCTATCTTCATTGTAGTTTACATAGTCTTTATAGATAGAAGGATTCTCCTTTTATATGATCATTTTTCTTCCTTTGATCCTTTTCTTCAATAGATCTTCAAGCTACAATTTTCTTCTTTCTTCACCTTAGCTCTGACACCATGTTAGAAAATTAGAAACGCAGAAAGATTCTCTTATGTTGAGAATTACTTGTGATATTATTGTGGACTTATGATCTTCTCTATGTTTTTATTTTATGTTGTTTTCATCAATCAATCATCAAATAAATATATTAATATCAACGACACGATATGTAGGCACTCAGCTAAGGATAAAACCCCTCTCTAGGGGAAGACCCAGTCAAAATCTTCCACTAATCAAATTGAGATAGACCAAGACCTTAAACTAGACCAAAAGACCTTCCTCCTCCACCAAGTCAGCCTTCCAATATGATTCAAAAAACTTGCGTAGTTTCTTCTTGTCCAACAACTATAGCCCAACAACACCCCAAAATTTCGGCCCCCAGTAACCAAAATTTTCGGCCCCTAGTAACCAAAATTTTCGGTCCTACTTCAAATCCAAAATTTCGGCCTCCCCAACAAAAAAATTTTGCACATGTGAGAGTAGAGAGAAAAAATGTGATTCCTTTTTGCTTGAAAATACTTCTTCTTCCTTTGTTAGGTTTTTTCTTCCTCTTTCTTGAATTTCACTCTTTTTTCTACCTCCAACTATTGCATGTTAAACTTGTTGAAGATGTCCTCTAAATGAGATGAGTTGCTACCCTTTTATAGTGGTTTATGCCTCCTTAATTAGGCCGACTTGTCTAGGTTGAGGCTGACTTCGTGGAGGATGCCTAATTGACCTATTTTACATAGAAATATTTTTCTTCTTTGATAGGTGAAGCCTAAGAAGGGTCTTTTACATATTGAAAAAGACAAAGACTCTTGACATAAACCCTAGAAGCCTACAATAGAGGCTTTGACCCAAAATCATTGACACAAGCATGAAACCCATGCTTTAATTATTCAATTTCTTTTATAATTCAATTTCTTTTTCTCTCTTTTGACATATACATTACATCATGACTCAAATGCAATTATGAAGATCGACACTAATTACATTCTTCAACAACTAGGAGGGGGAAGACCAAGTTTTACCATAGAATTTTTGAAGGTTAGTTTGACATAGTTGTTGACTAAAGGTCTAGGTGTGTCTCTTGTTGAACTGAAGAATTTATCTATTGAAAAGGGTTTTTGGGTTTTCCCAGGGTAAATCTTGTGCTCTCTTTGTGCATTGTGATCTCTAGTGTTCTAATGTTCTTGTATGGTTGAATTTCTGAAGTATAATTTCTTAATGTTAGACTAGAAAAATTTAAAAGAAGATTAACATCATTAGAAGTAATTATCAATTTTCAGAGATATTGTGTTAGTATCTATTACAATTGAAAAATAAATGTGGTATTAGAGCTTTGGTGAAGAAGGGAACATTGAGATCACTCTTGAAGAAACCCTATATTGAAAATCATTATTGTTGAATTCCTTGTTGATTTACATTCATGGCTTTGTCTATGAAATATGAGAACAAGTTAGAAGGAGCCTCAAAATTAAGGTCTTGGAAAACTAGGATTAATATTATTCTTGCAAGGATTTTTTTTTTGGATATTGTGACAAGGAAGGTCATAGAACCCACAAATATTGTAAAAAAAGAGAAGTTCAAGGAAGGTGACATCACTGCCATGATTCTTATTGTGGATTCCATTTGATATCTGACGATGGAGGTGAATACACCTCGAAAAAACTTGTTTCTTTTTGTAAGAAAGACGGGATTAATAGGAAGTTGATTTTTCCCTACAATCCTCAACATAATGGTGTGGTAGAAAGAAAGAATAGGTCCATTGAAGAACTTTTCAAGGCTATGATGCATGATAAAAAATTTCCCATGTTCTTATGGAGAGAAGCATCCTTAATAGTTGTATATAGTCAAAATAAAACTCCTCATCGAATTCTAGAAAATATGGCTCCTAAAGAAGCATTATCTAGAAAAAAACCTAGAGGTTAGGTATATGATAATCTTTGATTGCCCTGTTTACATCCATGTTCCTAAGGATAAAAGGAATAATCTTGAACCTTCAAGAAAGAAAGGAATATTCTTTTGTTACAACAAATCATCAAAGCCCTAAAAAATCTACATTCTAGAGCAACGAAAAATTGAGGTCAACCGGGATGCCACCTTTGATGAGAAGGTTGCATATTGGAAGTCTAAGGAAGTTTACATGGATTCCCATTAGAGGAAATTTCAGCCTAAAAGTGCCCATGGAATTTTCATGTAAACTAATCAAAATCCTTTAAATTTAAAAATAGATACATGTAAACATTTTGGAGGGAAAAGAAGAAAACTACTTTTTGTAATTGTATTTTTGGCTTATCTCCTTATAGGTTTACTTAAATTTCAAGTGTAGACACTTGTTGGATGGATATTTAAATTCCACATCTAACGAGTACACATTGTGCATACTTTTGAGAAGACCCACATTGATAAAAATTGAAGATACAAGACAAACATTGATAAAAATTAAAGATACATTATAAAAGTGTGTTGAACATGCTATTTTAATGTATCTTCAATTTTTATCATTGTGGGTATTGTATCTTCAAATTTTATCAAAGTGAGTCTTATCAAAAGTATGCACAATGGGTACTCGTTGGATGTGGAATTTGATTCAACATCCAACGAGTGTCTACACTTGAAATTTGAGTAAACCTATATTAAAAAGATAAGCCAAAAATATAGTTAGGTAAAGTAGTTTTCTTATTTTCCTTCCAAAATTCATAACTCTTATTTTATTATTTTTCCTTAGAAGGCCACTTTTAGGTTGAAATTTCCTATAATGTTCGATGAAGTAAAGCATGGGGCTTCTAAGGAAGAATGATTGTTCTACATAATGTCTTAAAGAGATAGACGTGCCTTGTGAATTGGTAGAACCAGTTGTTGTTCTTGAAATCGGAAACGGACCAACATGACTTAGATCTACCTTGGAAGAAGCAGACGAACATGTAGCTCTAGATGACACATCTAGAGAAAGTAATAAACCTAAAAGGTTTTCTAGTTATGAAACTCTTATGACTAATCTTATTGAAGCATAACCTTCCACTTATGAAGAAGTTGCCAGCCAAGTGTGGAAGGAGGCCATGGATGAATAATATCAATCCATCATGAAGAATGATGTCTGGGAGATTGTGCAAAGACCTGCAAGGAAGTCAATGGTTACTTCTAAGTGGATATACAAGATTTTTGCAGATGGAAGTATGGACAACAACAAGGCACAATTTGTGGCTAGAGGGTTCTCTCAGAAAGAGGGAGAAGACTATAATGAGACCTCTACCCCAGTTGCCAGGTACACCTCCATTAGATCCGTTATTTCTCTTGTTGCTTCATTGGGATGGAGTTTACATCAGATGGATGTAAAGATTGTGTTAAACACACATGGGCAACAAGAGAAATATGAAAGATAAAGCTTGGCAATTCAATTTTATTAACAACTGATATACATTTATAGTACATTGTTGTGACCGTTGGGTTTCACATTCCAAGGTCTCTTGGACTCCTTTTGTCCATTCGGCTTCCACACTAACCCATTGAGGATTAGGTGTCCAACATTCCCCCCTTTAATCTGAAGGGTTATGTATGAGTCCAAGAAGAGCGCTGTAATACAAAATGTGCAAAAAATGCATGGCAGCACTAGGCTGAATGTGCTCTCTGAAATGTTGGTATAAAGGGCGGTGGTTTAAGGATTACCACCAACACTGGAACGCTTAGTGCAATTCTTGGAACTCTTCCAAAATTGGCAAGAAGCTGAAGTCTTTTGCTAGAGGAAGTGCTCCTATTGTTTTGAAGAGGGAAACCTTCAACCATGAAAGGAAGGTCTCACCCCGCATAAAGGGAGAACTTCAACCTAAAAAGGGAAGTCTCAACCTGTGATGGTTTAAGGATGACCAATAACTCTGGAATGCTTAATGCAATTCCTGGAACTCTTCCAAAATTGGCAAGAAGCTGGAGTCTTCTGCTAGAGTAAGTGTTCTCAATTTTGTTCCTGGAATTCTTTTGAAACTAGCAAGAAGTTGAAGTCTTCTGCTAGAGGAAGTGTCCCAGTTTACCGACTGAAGGCATGTTCACGGGCATCTTTGTGTCTGGCTACAACTCTGAAACTGGTGTGGCAGGTTGTGGCTCAAGCTCGCTTGATGTGACTTTGAAGCTTGTAGATGACCATCATTTCCCCCCTTGTCAGATACAAGCTGAGATGACGGAGAAAACTCAACTGCAAGACTGTTCAATACTCTAGAACAAGTTCTGACATGTGTTTAGAATATCTTCTTGGTTGTTGATGCCTATTGCCAAGAAACGATCCATCCAAGATGAATCTTTTTTCTTGCAGGATGTTTATTTCTGAAGCATCTGTGTGAAGAATGACTGGTTTTATGACAGTGCTTACATGGATGAAGATCAAAATAGTGATCTTTCAAATGGCCAACTCGGTCACAATGTTGGAGTTTCACGATTTGTTGTTGTCGTTGTTGCTGTGGAAGAGGGGCAAAATCTAGAACAACTGGAGGTGAACTACCATAAGGAGCAGTTAAACTGTCATGAATGAATCCAGCACTTTGAAACTGAATGGGCTTGGCATAATCTAGAATATGAAAGGACAAGTCCTTGTCATATCTAAGACCAGTTATGTGCTTGTTGTGGACAAGCTCTTCCCAAGGTTTGATGATGGGCTTGGGAAGTGCAAGCTGAACCTCTGCATCTACATGTAACCTTGCTGCTTTATCTGAATGAACTGTAACATTATTGACTTGTTGTTGATGGGTTGCAGTCTCAACGTTCTGAACAGAAATAGGTTCAGAATGATGTCTATTTTGATGTAGCTCTTCTTGCTGTAGCTGTGATTCAAGTTGCAAAAATCAATCTTTTCCTGTGCATTACATAGGCAGGTTTGAATGTCACAGAGAGTGTCTTTGTTGATGTTTACCTTCCCATCAACAGTGGAATATATCAAGGTATTTAATAAATCTAATACATCACTAATTAAAGCCATTTTCACTTACAACAAAAGAGTACTGAAACAACTCTGCCTCTTTTTTTTTTTTTTTGCAAACAATTCTTCCTAGCGTCCAGATCTTTGGAAAATTACAAAATATTTCACAATTCTTCTAGGCGTCCAGATCATTGGAAAATTACAAATTAAAAACCCAGAAATTTAAGACACGCAAAACCTATTTCTTTAATACAACGACACAGAAACTCCATTTCGTCTGGCAAAACCTATAAATAATAGCGATGAACTGGCGTCCAATAGTAGTAAAACCTTGTCAAAGTTTGTTGAGCAAAAGACCAAACAACACAGAAATCGCGCCGAAGTGGAGTTTTCCAAAACCAAAAACCGTCTTCGAATGTCTTAAATACAATGCCACCAATGGTTACCAAAGCAGACCACCAAAGCCAAACACGCTGCGCCAACACTTGCTCAGGTCATAGGCATTGGAATGAGTCTCTAGCTTTTTAACAGAGAAGAAAACTATGATCATTGTAATGCAAATAAATAGTATATGACAAATAAATTTGGCCTTAGGCCTCTTGGAAACTGTAGGAAACCATTACATCTGAAAAATTCAGAAAGAAAACCCCTTTTATTAGACAAAGTGGAAATAAAACAGTTACCACTGAAGGCGTGAGTCGTTGAACAGGTGATCGCCAAGCAGTACGCAAAACTGGTCTGGTCCTGATGGACTGAGTGCTATAGTTAAAAGGCGTCCTTGAAGAAGGGATGGTGTCTAGGCGGCCAAGATTTCTTGGCAAACTCCTTTTCGTTGTGGGTATCTTTGCAATAAGTCTCACGGGTTCTATTGAGGTGATAATGGAAACCATGAGAGTTGTACCAGCACAATGATGCTTGGTATTTCGAGTAAAATACTTTGACTGGTAACCTTTCAAGTTATCTTGAGGAAACCAGAATACAATACTCCATGGGAATATAATTCAGTTTTTCTTTGCTTTCGCTGATGTCCAGGCAAGGCAACAACTGATTGGAATGTGAATATTGTTCCTTCACTCTTCCACGTTATTGGTGCACCTGCACAAAATACTACGCGCGATTGGCCGATAATTAACAATATCCCGTTTCTTTTACCCCTCCAACTCAAATTCCACCGCTCAACAATTCAAGGCAGCGCTGCGACAGAGTCTCGATCCCATACATTTGTCGTCCGACCACTAAATTCACCGAGAGGCGGTGTTCTCTTCAGAAAAACGACGTTCACACGGCACACTCAGGGCAGATCAGACATCGATATTTGTAGATAACATCAAAAGAAATATTTGAGAACCAAAAACCGAAAGGCCAATTTCTTTATAGGTGCTCAGATTGTTGTTCGGTCTGCACGTGGTTCAGGGACTTCTAATGTCGTCAGAGTCTTCAACGAACAATCAACACACATTCTTCCAATCATTCAACAACTCAGTAAGGTTTTCCCATTTCTTTTAGTCAATCTTTCCTGGGTTTCGAAATGGTGACCTCTTTTGATGAGTAGGGGCCTTATTATGAAGTCCTACGAAGGCTTGAGACCAGCTTTTCCCAGCAAGTCGTCTATGGCGTCGTCCTCAATGTCTCTCAGATGATTTCCGTTGAGACATTACAAGAGAGCACAATAATTGGTAGAATTAACATAGGTGCATGTTCTTGGGAAGACTGAACCTAGGTTTCCAACAATTTGAACGTGAGATCTCGTCCGCCAGCCACACCAGCTGGAAATGACAGTTTTGGAATCCGTTGGAGTAGAGCAAATTTTCGTTACAATCTACCATCCTTGTGCAACCTGACATCGGCTGAAACGTTTTTTTGTCCCTCTGGAACCATCCGTTACAACATTATCTTGCCAATGAGACTTATGGCCACACTGCTGAATTCCTTCTCTTGAGGTTAATTGATGTTGCAGCGAACCCTGAAAAATCCAATGCACAAGTTGGTGGTGATTACAAACAATGTTTCCTCAATCGACACCAAATCTGATTTACCGGATGTGAAACTCTAGATTACCAAGTCATTTATGGCATTACTGCTTGTCATTTTTTTTTAAACATTATTACTTTGACACCGTCCTTCCATGGTGTCTGCAAAGTCGTCTGTCTTAACTATCCTTTTCTATGCTTCTGTTAGCGAGGAGCGTGGTGGTGTAAGAAATCGCTCTTCTTTTCTTTCTAGATTTCTAGTCTCCAACTCATTCTTGTATGTGGATTTGCGGTTCCTTTTGTCCCTTTTCTATAGAAAGATCCCACCTGGAATCTTCCTCTGTTGGTCCTGCAAGATACGAAGACACTATGTCGCAAAGCCGTTCAAATTATACAAATGAAGCCTGACAACAACAATGCGTTATTTAAGGAGTCTCAGACAAGCTTGGCAGGGAATGACAACATGTCAGAGAATTTGGCGTTACTTTAGGTCACATAATGGTAGATGCGAGACATGCCAGAAGAGTTGAGTAATTTTTCAGCCTTTTTTCAAGGAAAACACCAGACCAACGGAAGATTGAAAGACTAACACTGAAGAAAGAGTGTTTATTGAACATTGGACAGAACATTAACCACAACGCCTTAGTCGCTACCCAAATGCAAAAAGGCAACCAGATTCTACAATGTTACAATTAAAATACCCTTCCAAACTGTCCATCTCAAAATCGGAAAATAGGTATCCACCGTCCAATCCTAATTTGAATGAATACAAATAGCTGGAGACACAGGGATGCGCATTTTTTTTTTTATGGAATTCACAATGCATTTACGGCCTTCAAAATAATTCAACGCACCATACCAAGTCTTCAACACAACATTGACAAAGCATAGTTTACGGTTTTTAAAACTCATTCAACACAAAAAATGCATACAACATGGAACTCGTCGGAGAGGATCAACGCACATGTTGTCACTGCACCATAGGTTATCAATCCAACGCACATATACACCAGCATATAATCGATGCGTAGGTTTACACAAGCCACACAAAAACAAGTGGCTCACAAAAGATTGAGCAGATTATAAACGTACTTGCTCTGATACCATGTTAAACACACATGGGCAGCAAGAGAAATATGAAAGATAAAACATGGCAATTCAATTTTATTAACTGATATACATTTATAGTACATTGTTGTGACCGTTCAGTTTCACATCCCAACGTCTCTTGGACTCCTTTTGTCCATTCGGCTTCCACACTAACCCATTGAGGATCAGGTGTCCAACAGATTGATTTCCTTAATGGCGTAATTGTGGAAGAGGTGTACATATAGCAACCTCATGGATATGAGGTGCATGGGAATGAATATCATCTTTGCATATTAAAGAAGGCCTTGTATGGACTCAAGCAATCTCCAAGAGCTTGGTATGCACGAATTGATAGATACCTAGTGAGACTTGGATTTACTCAAAGTGATGTTGATCCAAACCTCTATTTCAAGATTGTGAAGAATGCACCTATGATTTTATTGATATATGTTGATGATTTTTTTCTAACAGGTGTTAAGCCTCTCATCATTCATTGTAAGAGGTTGTTGGTCTTTGAGTTTCACATGAAGGATCTTGGTCCAATGCATTATTATTTGGGATTGGAAGTATGGAAAAACTCTTGCATAATCTTCCTTGGTCAAAGGAAAGTATGTTATTAATATCCTTCAAAATTTTGGCATGATAAACTTTAAATCCATGACAACTCCCATGGAGACTAATTTGAAGAAGATGAGAGACTATGAGTCAAACTTGGTAGATCCATCCATGTACTAGTGGTTGATTAGCTCGTTGATGTATTTGGTTAATACTAGGCTAGACATTTGCTTTGCAGTAAACACATTGAACTAGTTTTAGGTGAAACTGAGACACGAGCATTGGCTTGCAGTAAAGCACATATTGAAATATCTACATGGTACTATGAACTATGGTTTGCAATATCTCCCAAATAGGGATGTACAACGGCAGGGATGCACAATTTTTCACTGGGAAGGGAATGTAGATGACAGGAAGAGTACTTTTGGGGTATGCTTTAGTATAAGCTCCGTTATGATATCTTGGATGAGCTAGAAGCATAGATCTGTCACACTCAACACTACATAAGTAGAGTATATCGCAACCAATGAAGCTTGTACTAAAGCAGTGTGGTTTTGGAAGTTGTTTGCAGGAATGTTCGACCAGGAGTTGGAACCAACCATGATATATTGTGACAATCAAGTTTTGTGAAGCTTACAAAGAATCTCATGTTCCATGACAGGTCAAAACATATTGAGATCAAGTACCACTACATATGTGACATGGTGCAAAGAAGAGCAATAAGGCTCGAGTACATCTCCATTGATGAGCAAACAACTGATATTTTGATGAAGCCTTTGTCCAGAGAGAAGTTCATGTACTTTAGGGACAAGCTGACGCTTGTTGAGAGGGAGTGTTGATATGATAGCATCATGGAAAATTGTTCTCCCTGAGTCAAAGATGTTGACTAGTTGGGGAGAACAATCCTAGTAGCGCAAGATCACACAGTTGAGTGTGCGGTTTATAACATCAAGATAAGGAGCTCATTTAACATCAGACCTAGTTTCTTAGGCAGAGTGTGGCCTTTGGAGTTTCACCGGGTTGGTGAACCAAGACTAATATAGGTTAGGAGTACTGACCAATTGGGTTAGTGGTACCGACCAGAGATATGATGACTAGTTGATGCTAAATGTTATGCCACATGTCAGGAGTACTTAGAAATTGGGATAGTGGTACCTACCAGTTATGGCTACTAGTTGATGCTAGAAATATGTTAGAGATTCCAACTAGTTGATGTTGATACTTACTAGTTGATGTTGGCAGTTTGCCAAAGATTCCAACTAGTTGATGTTGATAATTACTCGTTGATGCTGACAATTTGTCAGAGATTCCAATTAGTTGATGTTGATGATGATATCAGAGATGCTGACAATACGATGATTTTTCTATACCATTTTTCATAGAGAAATTTGTCAGCTTGAGAATACCTATGACAGTCATTATGAATACCTCCCTAGTTAAGAGGGAGCGTTGAATTTTGTAACTATGGTCAATTTTCATAATGTATATTTGGCGCTTGATGTATTTATATTGATTATTGTGAAGTATATTTTAAATGCCAAAGTAAAAGGAACATTATAGTTTGAATCAAGCCCCATTTGGACTTTTTAAAGAAGAAAATTTGAATTTTTAAAATTGAAATATTTGGCTCCAAGAATGTCAAGTCAGCCTCCCTCCAAGTCAATTCCGCCCTAGCAGAGCCACGCCCATTCAACCCAGGAAGATCACTATATAAAGGCAGTTCGACCTCCTCCTCATGACACGAATTCATCTCTCTCTCATCAAGCATATTTTGAACAAGCAAGCGAAGGACAAGGATAAGGAGGATGAAAAGAAGGACAAATTTCATCTCTCTCTCTCAAGCTCACATGTGTGTATAGTCTTTCTCTCTCTCCACGTTCACATGTTTTCTGGGCAGTTCTATTATAGGGGTTTGGAATTTTGGGAATTTGTAGGGGATGAAAATTTTCGGTTTCTAGGTAGAATAAGGAGGCAAAATTTTGGCCTAGGGCAGATAAAAAGGCAAAGTACTAGATCAGATTGGAAGGCTTGACTTGGAGGGAGAAGACAATTTTGACCATAGATTTTTTGAAGGTTAGTATAACCTATTTGTTGACTAGTTTCATGTTGAATTGAAGAATTTCTTTATTGAAAAGGGTTGTTGGTTTTTTCCCCATAGTGGGTTTTCCCAGGGTAAATTGTGTGCTCTCTTTGTGCATTGTGATCTATATTGTTCTTGTATGGTTGAATTTATGACGTATTATTGCTTAATGATATACTGGGAAAAATGAAAAGAAAATCAACATCATTAGCAATAATTATTAGTTTTTAGAAATATTGTGTTATTATTTATTGCACTTGAAAAATCAACAAAAACGAGGTGGGCACTCTAGATAAGTGTGCAAAGAGCCTAGATCCATGTGCATATCTCCTCTCAATAATGGAAAGAAAGTGAGCACTCTAGGGAAAAATGGATGAAAGGTGGAACATTCTCCAAACTAAGTGTAAAATAATCAAAAACCATATTCCAAACCATCAAACCACCTCAATACCATAAGCCAAACAATAGGGTGTTATATAAATATGTGAGAATAATAGAGTATTCCTCAAAAGATGTGATAAGGCATGTGGGAAGACAACTGAGTGTCAATTTAACCATTAATGGACCAAAAAATCCATCATAAGTCATATCAAAACCCACTAAATGGCATGGCACACTCCCTAAGACATGTTCCCTAGGGATATGTGTTTTAGAAAGATTTTGCACCATCTTAGTGCATATCAAATCAAGTAATGTGTCATAAACGTAGGGAATACCCTTAGTTGATGGGTTTCCTTCTCTATATATAATCCAAGGGTGAACATCATGTGTGCAGCACTCTCATCAAACCTAACGTTACATCAAGATCCAAATGCAATATGAAAGCCTCCATGTATGAAATGAAGATGCCCAAAAAGGTGATTCGCTATGAATAAGCATGTAACAATGTATTCACATATTGGCTCACATGTTGATATCCTCAAAATGCAATTGCTTGGGTAGGGCCTTCAAATTGGGACAATCCTCATGGTATCTTAAGAGTAACATTTCCTATGGATTTTTTGTAAGCACTAGAAGCAACTATTTCGGACAGTGTTCTTAGTTTTGCATCACCAAACTATAAATCTAGACCCCAAACTCATACAGGGTGTAATATGCAATATGCAAGCCTCCATGTATGAAATGAAGATGCCCAAAAAGGTGATTCTCTATGAATAAGCATGTAACAAAGTATTCACATATTGGCTCACATGTTGATGTCCTCAAAATGCGTCTTGCTTAGGCATGACCTTCAAATTGGGACAATCCTCATGGTATCTTAAGAGTAACATTTCCTATGGTTTTTTTGTAAGCACTAGAAGCAACTATTTGTTTGCATCACTAAACTATAAATCTAGACCCCAAACTCATACATGGTGTAACAAACATTGGAATACTTCCATATCTCACTTGCAAGAGAAATATTCTATTTATAGGTCCATTGTGATCATTTATGGCTACACACATGGCTTGTGATCCCTAAAAGTAAATGTTAGGAACTCATTCATTCTATATTGGCCTTGAACCATGCTATAGGAAATGAGACCCATCCATAATTTGAAAAATGTCAAAATTGTGCCCATCTCTCACACATGACAAAGTTTATAAGATCTCTATGTTGGTACAAACCCCCATGAATCACCCATAGAAAGTCTATTTATATCCTAATCACAATCCAAAGATTATCTATACAAGGGCTCTATGGTGATTTGAGGCCTTGTGTATGGCCCATGAGGCCTAATATAACAATAATAAATAATAATAATCATTAGCTTAATAAAAATCCAAAGGCCACACACCCCTTCACCTATAGACCAAAAAATTCACATACCACCACAAAACGCACTACAATAATTCATCCATTAATATGAATAAATGATTATTTAGTAATCTAACATACATTTGCACATATAATCTATCAATATTAGTAATAAACAAGGGCTATTTATTCCACCTAATAGCAACTCCATGGAAACACAACCTAGTTTTCACCGTAGAACCATAGATTGGGACATTAGACCTTCTCTTCTATGTTAGATGCAGAAATTGTGCCTATATCCCACTGTAGGAGAAGTATTCCCTCTATAGGGTGTACATCATGGTATAATCCCCATACATGGCCCATGGGACCTAGAAAAAATAGTAGGGATGATGACATTGGTTTAAGAAAAAGAAACCATGAAAATCATGCCCATATCCTACTTATAAGCATTCCCCATATGGTTTCTTAGAAGTGACTACGAAGGTCTAAGTCTATGGTGATTGGCTCTAAAGTAGTAATTTTTGGCATCATACCATGGATTCATCAATGAAAAATAGTTATTGAAAATACAATAATGTCTCTACATGCCAATAATGCACATGATCTATTATGAATTGATCTCCTTATGTTCTTCATATGACGCACAAATTGAATTTACTCAAAGGGAAAAATATACAGATTTTGTTGAATCACAAATATTTTTATTCCTTGATAACACATATGCATTCCTTTGACATAGATTGCATGTCAACTGAGTTGCTAGGCTAGGACTTCCTCAAACCAATATTTTATGAACCTGTTCATCTTCTATATTTTCATGATGTGTATGGGTTTCTTACATTTTGGATTGCATCTAAAAGGTCTACCAACTTCATGTGCTCACCCCATGAATTATTATTAATACACATTCAAGGTGGAAATTACCACTAGTCTACGTATGGGGCAAAAGTACATTTATCGTTAATTACTATTCTAGCACACATCTAACATTTATGGTTGTTACATCAAATAAGATCACTCTAGATTGTGTAGTGGAGTGGGTTCAATTTTTGGACTATGAAAACCTCCCATTTTATTGGAAATTTTGTCATTAATAGAAATATATTTAAGAGTTTGCCTATATAGGAAGTAGCATACAAGAGAAGAAAGGTCGTCTCTAGGAAAAAAGAGGGGCCTTCTATATATCTTCCATTATCATCTCTACCAATTCTATAAGTAGTTATGATGCTTTAATCAAAATGCAAGGCTCCAACATGGTCTTAAAGCTATGACATATGTTTTCCACGCAGAAAGGACCAGACTTGGGATTAATTTCCAATGGTTTGGTGTTACTCAATGATTAAAATGACTACAAAGATAAGGAAACAATGGATGAAAGAGTCAACATCCACAAGCAAGAGTTAAGCCACTTCAAATTTCTACTTCTTGGTAATGGGTTTCCTACAAGAGGACATTGCAAAGGAACTTTCTAAAAAAAAATGGATACATTCTCCTTTAATGCAATAATAGGAGATATGGTAAGCTCTCTAGTGAAGGTCAATGATGATAATCATTCTTTCTTTGATTATCCTTTGGTATTGTTTTTATGATTTACTCAATAAATCCTCAAAGTGCCTTAGTGCTTGTGAGTTTTCGTTGACTTAGCTTTGATTGTGTTATTAAACGATAGTTGTTTCTCAGTGCTTCAAGAAAGCAAATAATGCTCTAAAAGGGAAAGGTAAGAAGATTCAATACAAGCCTCTTGTTTTCTCTTCACTGAGATCCCATGCTAGGACCTCTTGGTCACATTTAGTTTATAGAAGGATCTAATGGCCTCCCTAATAGGATTAACATTCCTTGATGAGAAACCATCCATCTATGCTATGTAACTTCATATTTTGTTTAATATGTTTCATGTATCTTCTTATTGACATGCATAATTGAGGATAATTACTCACCCTACATATTTGATAGTTGTATATTGAGGTTAACTAAAAAAAATTCACTAATCTAAAGAAAGAATAAATGAACTAAAAGTTTAAAATTTAACTTAATATTCATATAATTATACTTTAAATAGAATAAATTAACTAAAAGTTTAAAATTTAACTTAATATTCATATAATTATACTTTATTTATTTATTTTGTGACAATATATTACATTGATATAGCATTTTTCTTTCAAATAATATATAATCAATCAATTTTAAATAAATAAAATAAAGTTATTTCCTCTTAAATTTATGAAGTATAAGTTTCTCTTTTATAAACTCATAACATCGTATTTATTATTCATAAAATAAATGAAAACTCCACATGAAATAGACGAAACTTTATCCCAACCTTGTCCTTAGACCTACATGTGTAAATGAATTGCCTTGATATCAAAAAGTTTAAATTCTCACCTTTTTTACCCCTACTTCCACCTTCGATTACATGTATGTATGTGTACTATACTATCATTGTACACCATTTATATTGTAAGCTTAGATAGCATACCATAATGTTAAGCAGACTCAACATAAAGATACACATGGATGATTATTATCATAAATGTGTATATTACCATTTCTCAATCTGTAAATTCAAGATCATGACAAAAAAGGAAACCTTTGTTAACAAGTGGACAAAATTAGATAAATTATGGTTTTGTAGAAAGAAACATATTACATGGTGCATAAGCATGAAAGAGAATTATTTATAGCCCATGAATTGTTGGGATAGATTGAAAAAACTGCGCACTCTATTAAGTACAACATGCCTGGATAACATCTTCAATGTTTGGATCATCCCCTGCCTCTTTATCCTGTGGAAAAATCATTCTCAAAAGTTTCAATAATAAAATTGAAAGCACTTCTATGCGAAAAAATAATAAACGATGCATGGGAAAGATGCACGAAGCCAAGCACATGCTAGTGGAAAACAATTACCATGTGAGCATATTAACACGAAAACATGTGAAAACCAAGACGTTTGATGTTGGACACCCCAAATGGACAAATCCATACTAAAGTTTTATCCACGGTAGATATAAGTCGAAACTTCAATGTGTGACAAAAATCAATTAACGTGTAAAAGCTTGGACAATTTAGTTTAAAAACCAAAACAGTTCTAAACTCACCATTAAGCTAAAAACCAAAAAATTCTAACTTCACCATTAAACAATAAAAATCCTTCACCACTTAAACTAGTCTATATCTTATTTTTGTTAGAATTTGTGGTAATATTGTTTAGTGGTCACATTTGTTCATGTACTTAATGGAGTTAGTAGCATTTGAGGTCATCATTGGTGGGATATTAATGTACATGTAAGTGGTAGTCACTAGATTTATTAGGACCATTTATATAGCTCTTTTTACTAAAATATGAATTTGTGTGGCTCCTCATGTCTCGATAAGAGTTTGGTATGTGAATTTTATTTATCCCACATTTATTATTTGGTGATGTTTTTTCATTAAGTCATGAGGTCTTTACTCAACTACCTAGGATCATTATTATCTAATCTCAGTGTGAATCATCACAAGCTCGGGGAGACTTGGAGGTTTATTACAACATGATTTTAGAGGTAATAAAGTGGTTTATCTTTCACAATAGATGTTCCCTCTACACATTCGAAGGTTTAAACACTATAATATTAGTGCATTTATCTCTTGTACTTTCTCTTGACTTAGCTTATATTTATGGTGCATACTCATAGAAGATTCAACAATTGATGATGAAGGTTTGTGTTCTTTATTTTGTAACAATATGAAAGGAAGAAAAAGGAGGAAAAAAATCATAAATTCTTAAATAACAAATTTAGAATTTAAGTTTGTTAAGCATGGTTAAGCAAGGTTCTCCTTGTAATGCTTAATTAAGTCTCAGTTCCGAATATGTTCACTCCCTAGTGAGAAATCTGAGACCAGTAGGCAAGTCCATGCTTAAGTTTTAGGTGGATTTTTACACAAAAGGCTATCATATGTAAAACATATCCAACTAGTCCTCTTAATTTGATATTGAGCTTCCATGTTTTACAATGAGTTATGTTCCTATTTTTTTTACTCCAAAAAGTACACAAGATAAACTCTTAAAACTTATAGTATTAACTGAATATGATATGAAAGAAATTCAAGATCAAATTCGTGATCTTGGATGCATTAGTATTTTAAGTTGATAAGCATTGTCATCCTTATCACTATTTCAAAAAGGTAAAGGAGAATTTTCAAGTGTGTTGACAAAGAATGCTTTGTTGATCAAATTTGTGAGTTATTAAGGGAAGCAGGCAAATTCATTATGGATTCGAGACAAATACACAAGATGATTGAGCTTAAGAATAAAATTCACCATCTTATTAATGGTGCAATGTTCCTATTCAAACAACTTCTCAACCTACAATTGTCCTTAAGGTGGTGTTATCACCAACTCTCAACATCCAAAGTCCCTGGTTGTAAGGATATGCCATTCGTAACAAATCAAAATAGGGAGAGAACATATAGTTTCTGAAGTTTGGTAACAATGGAGTCTTGGCCCTTCAAAATGACAATGTCCATTTTGCTTTGTATTTTTCTCATTATTAGAAGGATAGTTACATACTACCTTGATACAATGGAAAAATTATCTTAGCCAAACTCTTTGTAATTCAAAGTTGCAAGCTTCTTTCCAAGATTTTAAAAGTTTTTAAGAGATTAACAAATTGTATCTTTGCATTGCATTCAAAACTAAAATGACAATGATGATCACCATCCACTAAGATTGGATTTGGTCTATTAGGCCTTAAGAAGGTAAGGGATTACTTAGATTTCTTTACAGTTTAATTTCTATGCTAAAAAATCAATAAGAGAAGCATTCCAAGATCACCATAGTTTTGTTGAGTTAGAATATTAGGAAGGTTCGTAGCGTGACAAATATTTTCAAATTAAGATCGAATATGGGCATATACTAGACATTCTAAGAGAAAGAAATTTTCATCTTCAAGCCTATCAGTGTCACAAAGATGGCATATTCTTTCATCCCATGGTGTATTGGGAATTTTTGAACACCCGATTTCGCTATGGAGCTCATGATGACTTGTTATTATCTCAAAATGTTCTTTGATAACCAAGTGTAGTAAAAAAATTCAACCTCAACAACATTTAACAATCTAAGATAAATTAATCAATATAAGTGATAGGGAAAGCTAATTATTGAAATTTCATGATTTATGAAATCAATTAGAAATATTCTTATAATGCTTAGATACATCACCCCTAAGGAAACTCCTTAATGTCTCCTCTTGCATCTTGCATTGGGATTGAATTCGTGCAAATAACCAAACATGAAGTATGGATTACAACGTACTAGATAAACTTTAGTTACTTTAGTTATACTTGTAAGTATAATTGTTGATTGTAAGGTAGATATTGTCAATCATATGTTGATAGCTTTATGGTTGACGTAGAAACCCATATATCTTGTCACACCATAAAAAATGACATTTAGGTATTGGTAATTACCAAAATGAAACCAATCTTGAGAGAAGTTTGGCTCGCCCTAGATACACTAAAGCTCAATCTTCTTCAAAGAACTTCAAATATGGTGTTAAGCAATTTAGTTTGTCTAAAGCATCCTCAATCAAACTAAAATTCCATTAAAACTAGTGTCACTTATTCAAAATTTACAAACATACTGCACTTGAATCTCCAAGATCACTAAACCATAGTTACATTATTTCATCTGGTTCTTTGTCTAGATTTGTAATAAGGTGCCAAATTAACACATTTTGTTGTAAGATAAATTTACAATGATTCAATAGTGTTAAAATTGGCAACTAGGGCTAACTTCCACCTTAGGACAACTCATATGATAGAGATTATTATTGCATTGGATTCCTCTTTCGGAGAGGTGCAATTTTGATATAAAGATCATCTCATTCTAACAAGCAGAAATGGAATTTTGAATTTATTCTTCTCATGGACACATCGTTAAGGTTGGTCTCAGTCAAATATAGGCTCATGAAGCCCAATGGATGTGTCTCCTCACCCTCAACGAATTGTATAAATAAGAGTGACCCTTCTCTCATTTGTACACTCACTCATCTCATCATATCATCTTCTCTCTCCTCTCATGATTGGTTCGTACACTTGGAGGCTCTCTCTTCTTCGCACGTGTGGAAGGCAAATTTCAAGAGGCTGAATTTTCTGTCATTAGGGCAGTGTTGACCAATGTTGACTTGGGGACTTTGACCAATCGTTGACTTTTGCTTTTGGGCCAAAATTTCTATCTTTTCAGGCCACATTCTTTGGCATGAAAATCGAGGAGATTGGGGACTATTTGACCGTGTTGACTGCAACGTTGACTTTCTGAATTGACCGTAGAAATTATAGCAAGGTGTGTTTGAGTTTACCAAGTTGTCTTGAGTTGACTTTGACCCTCTTTGGAGGCCGCATTTTTTCTGCTGTGGACCGAGCTGATTAGAGGATGATTTGGGGCAGCTTTGACCATCGTTGACTTTCTTGTTAGGACTGCATTGATTGCTGATTTGACTGTTGTTTTGGCTGATTTGTTTTGGGCTTGTATTTATGATGTTTGTAGTCTCTCTCTCTACTAAACTATTGAATAATAAGAAGAAGATTTGAGCAAAGGGTTTCTCCGCATTGGGGTTTCTCCCTAGCATCCACCACATCTTGTGTCCTCTTGTCTTGGCTTGTCTTTTGCATATGATTTTATGTTCTATCTGCATTTACTGTCAATGTGTATAATTTAATCTAATTGCTATTGGATATAATTGGAAATTGTCATTGCGTTGCTAAGGAACATTGAAGTAAATTGTGCTTAAGCATAGAACATACCATTGTTATTTAAAATGAACATGGTATCGAAGCTCAAGTGAAGACAAAGCCTAAGCAAGAGTGTAGCAAACCAAAGACTAAAGGAAGTTGTTGGACAAAGACTTGGAACTAGTCCCAATGACGACTACATCTTTCTTCAAATCCGACTATCATGCATGGAAGATGACTTTGGATTTGACATTAGAAGAAAATGATGCCATGGACTATGCCAAAGGAAGAATAACAGAGTCTCCCTCAAATGCATCCGCTGCTACACAAACAAAGTAAAAGAAAGGTGAGGTTAAAGCTAAGAAGATTATTGTTGATTCTATTCATAAGCCTTTGGTTTCCTATATTTCTAATTTGGAAACATCTAAGGAGATGTATGAAAAATTGGTTGGGATGTTCAAAATAAACAATGCAAATCAAATTCTCTTTCTCAAGAACAAGCTAAAAGATATCAAGATGGATAAAGGAGAATCCATCCAATCCTACTTCATGAGGATTACCGAGATCAAGAATGATCTCATATATATTGGTGAAGTTACTAGTGATTGGGAACTCTCTCTTATTGCACTTGGGGGCCTTAAAAGATATTGGGAGGTGTTCAACACTACCATTATTAACAATGACAAGATTCTGGGATTTGATTAACTATTGGCCAGATGCACTCAAGAAGAAATAAGGATGATGGAAAGAGACAAACCCTCAAATGGAAACAATCCTACCGCCTTCTCCTCTCATTCTAAGAGAAGGAACAATGATGGACCAAGGAATCAAGGACAAGGGTTCAATCAAGGATTCAAAGAAGGAAGAAAATGAAGGTGCTTCAATTGTAACAGGTTTGGCCACTTCGCTAGAGAATGTCCTCACAAGAAGGATACTCCAAGAGATGATGACAATAATAACAACAACTTCAAGGGAAATGGAAATCAAAGGAACAATAGGTTCAATAACAAGGGAAAGAGGAATGCTCCTGCTTCTCGAAATGGAAATGGTCATCCTCCCAAGAATTTGAGAAACTCCAGGTATGATGAAGTTAATGTTCTAAAGCAAAAAGACTTTTATCTTATCTTTTCTCTTTCCACGCCTCTCCTCTGGATAAATTGGACCATTGGTTGATTGATAGTGGTGCCCCAAGGCACTTCACTGGATATAAGGATCCCCCTCTAACTTGGTTGAAAAGAAGACAAATATGGAGATTATACTTGGGGATAATTCCACTTATCCCGTGAAAGGAATTGGCACTGTTACTCTTCACTTAAATCAAGGTCGAACTCTTCATTTGCAAGAAGTGTTATATGTACTTGATCTGAAAAAGAACTTGGTTTCTAATTCTACTAGAAGATAAGGGTTTCAAGGTGACATTCATTGATGGGAAGATTCTTCTTTGGCAAAGGAACCCAAGAGATGCATTCACTCTTGGATTCAGGGTTGAAGGTCTCTATCAGGTTGGAGGAAGTCTGTTGGGAGCCATTACTTGTGATAATTTTCTTCAATCCGAATTATGGCACTAGAGATTTGCTCACCTTCATTTCAAAGCTTTACCCGATGTAAGGAAGATGGTCACAGGGATGCCCAAATTCAACTTAAATCATGAAGGTGTTTGTCAGGGATGTGAAGTTGGAAAACATACAAGGGGAACATTGCCTTCAAGTGAGACTCAAACAACTATTATTCTTCAATTGGTCCATTCTGATCTATCAGGTATGTTTCCCATGACATCTTTGGGTGGATAGTTGTATTATGCTAATTTTGTGGATGTATTCTCTCGCAAAACATGGATCTATTTCTTAAAGAAGAAGGATGAAGTATTCAAGTGGTACCGCTCTTTCAAAGCCTTGGTTGAAAATTAAACAAGAAAGAAGATCAAAATATTGAGGACTGATAATGGTACCAAATATGAGTCAAATGCATTCAAAGGCTATAGTAGAGAAGTTGGAATTAGGAGGGAGACCACTAACGCATATACTATTGAACAAAATGGTGTTTCCGAAAGGAAGAATCGTACTATCATAGAAGCCACCTAACCTATGCTTCATGATCAAGGTATTCCAAAGTTCTTATGGGGAGAAGCTGCCAACACCACTGTGTATGTCCAAACAAATGTCAACATCAAACTTTGGACTTCAAGACACCCAAAGAAGTATTCACCGGTAAGAAACCTGATGTTTCTCATTTTACAATTTTTGGTTGTCCCGTATACTTTCATGTACTAAAAGAGAAAAGAAACAAACTAGATACATCTGGGAAGAAAGGAACATTTGTGGGCTATAGTGAAACTTCGAAAGCATATAGAATTTGTGTCTGGTCAAAGGGAAGTGGAATTAAGTCATGATGTCACTTTCAATGAAGATTATGCTCTTAGAAATATTCGAAATCTTCCTATTCCAAGGAAGGACAATGATGATGTTGGTGTAGAAAAGCAGGATGAACCTTCATCCGATGAACGGATGTTCGATGTTGAAGGTCCGATGGATCCCATTGATCCACCTCCTAGTGAGCCCATTACTTCAAGAAAAAGGCCTCTATGGCTCAAAAATACTCTTGAAGATGTTGAGAAACATATTGCACCAAGAGGGACATTTTGTGAAAGCAAGAAGTCGAATAGGTACCACGGGTACTTAGCTCCCATGAGTACCATTGTACAATCTGAGCCTTGTACATTCAAAGAAGTCGTAAAGAAACAGGTTTGGAAGGATGCGATGAACGAGGAATATGAGTCAATCATGAAGAATGATGTTTTGGATGTGGTTCCTAGACCCAAGGACAAGTCAATGGTCACTTCGAAATGGCTCTACAAGATCAAACATGGAGCTGATGGGAGTGCTGAGAAATTCAAGGCCAGATTTGTAGCTCGAGGCTTCTCTCAAAAGGAAGGAGTAGACTATGATGATATATTTGCACCAGTTTCTCGATATAGCCCTTGCAACCTCGCAAGGATGGAACCTACACCAAATGGATGTCAAAATTTCCTTCTAGCATGGTTCGCTTAAGGAGGAAGTGTACGTGGAACAACCCGAGGTGTTCAAGGTTCAAGATTGTGAGACACATGTATATAGGTTGAAGAAAGCCCTCTATGGCTTGAAGCAAGCCCCTAGGGCTTGGTATGAGAGGATCAATGACTATCTTATGAAGCTTGGATTTATGAGAAGCAATGATGACCCAAACATATACTTCAAGGTTGAAAAAGACAGATCTCTCATTCTGGTCCTTTATGTGGATGATCTCTTTCTGATAGGTGATGACCCTCTCATTCATCAATGCAAGAGGGAGTTGGCTTCCGAGTTCAGGATGAAGGACCTAAGACTGATGCATTATTTCCTAGGTTTGGAGGTCTGGCAAAAGCCAGGTGAGATTTTCCTTTCTCAAGGAAAATATATTGTGAAGCTACTTGAGAGATGTGGGATGGTGCACTGCAAGTCCGTGACTACTTTAATGGAACTCAACTTTAAGAAGCTATGTGGAAGTGTTGTTGGGCTCGAATTGGCAAACCCTACTGAGTATCGTCAACATGGGGGGGCCTTGATGTTTTTGGTAAACTCCTATCCTGACATATGCTTCGCTATGAACACATTGATTCAATATATGGTTGAGCCTCATCACATTCATTGGATTGCTGCCAAGAATATCTTGAGATATTTCTAGGGCACAATCCACTATGGACTAAGATACACTACTGAGAATTTGAGGCTTCATGGATATACAAATGTTGACTGGGCTGACAGTGTTGTGGATCATAAGAGCACGTCTAGGTGCTGCTTCTCTTTGGGATCTGCTTCTATATCTTGGATGAGAAGGAAGCAGAAATCGGTTGCACTAAGCATCGTCAACGCTGAATACATTATTGCGATTATGGCGTGTTGTGAAGAAATTTGGTTGAGGAAGCTCTTTAGTGAGCTATTTGAGCACATGCTAGATACCACCGTGATCTTCTGCGACAACCAGGTGGGATTCACCTATCAGATAATCATGTGTTCCACGATTGCTCCAAGCACATTGATATAAGGTACCACTTTATCCGTGATATGGTACAACGTGGAGAAATAAGGCTCCAACACATCATGACAGATGAGAAAGTTACAGACATTCTCACGAAATATTTGGAGAAGGTCAAATTCTTAACCTTCCAAGAGAGACTTAGAGAAGTGGAACGAGTATGAGTTGGACACAGAGCTCTAGGAGCTCCTATGGGCATGGGGTACTTCTTGGAGCTAGCTATGAGTGACCATAGGGTGAGTGGTTCACCTTCCCCTAGTGGTGCGTTGGATACAGGGTGAGTGGTTCACCTTCCCCTATGATACCCCATTATGGTTGACATGTGTGTAGGGTGAGTGGTTCACCTTCCCCTACTTGGACACATGCATGTAGGGTGAGTGGTTCACCTTCCCCTACCATTGACATATGCATAGGATGAGTGGTTCACCTTCTCCTATGGCATATGAGCAGGATGAGTGGTTCACCTTCTCCTGTTGATGCCCTGACACACATCCTACCCATAGAGTCCGAGACTCATGGGAAGTACTTCTCATCTGGCCAATGAGTTGGGAAAATTTGGTTAGGGACCATAACACTATCGATGGATGCACATGTACTGTCGTACTCCCTATGACTAGGATGCATGGTGTTCAACAACTTGATCTGGGATCAAGGACTGAATTTAGTCAGTGGAGAGTGGTATGATGTTATGACTCACTCTTGATCACTTTTTCTTTATTATTTCTTCGTCGTTCAACAAAGTAGGGCAGTGATGGCATGGATGGTACAGGATGACAGGTTGGCATGATGATGGTTTGGAAGGTGGAATTCTCCCTAGTTGAGAGGGAGTGTTAAAATTGGCAACTAGGGTCAACTTCCACCTTAGGACGACCCATATGATGGAGATGATTATTGCATTGGATTCCTCTTTCGGAGAGTTACAATTTTGATATAAAGATCATCTCATTCTGACAAGCAGAAATGGAATTTTGAATTTATTCTTCTCATGAACAAATTGTCAAGGTCAACCTCAGTCAAATGTAGGCTCATGAAGTCCAATGGATGTATCGCCTCACCCTCAATGAATTGTATAAATAGGAGTGACCTTTCTCTCAATTGGACACTCACTCATCTCATCATATCATCTTCTCTCTCCTCTCTTGATTGGCTCGTACACTTGGAGGCTCTCTCTTCTTCCCACATGTGGAAGGAAGGCATATTTAAGGAGGCCGAAATTTCTATGATTAGGGTAGCATTGACTTGGGGAATTTGACCAAGCATTGACTTCTGTTTTTGGGCCAGAATTTTGATATTTTCAGGGCACATTCTTTGGCATGAAAATCGAGGAGATTGGGGATTGTTTGATTGTGTTGATTGCAGTGTTGACTTTCTAGTTTGACTGCAGAACTTACAAGAAGGTGCATTTGAGTTGACCGAGCTTTTTTGGGTTGACTTTTACCCTATTTGGAGGCCACATATTTTCTGCTATGGACTGAGCTGATTAGAGGACGATTTGGGGCAACTTTGACCACATTTGACTTTTTGGTTGGTGCTGCATTCACTACTGATTGATTGCTATTTTGGAAAATCTGTTTTGGTTTATGATATTTTTACTCTCTTTCTCTGCAGAACTATTGAAGAATAATAAGAAGATTTGATCAAAGGGTTTCCCTGCATTGGGGTTTGTCCCTGAGATCTGCCACATCTTTTGTCCTCTTGTCTTGGCTTGTCTTCTGCATATGATTTTATGTTCTATCTGCATTTACTGTCAATGTGAATAATGTAATGTGATTGCTACTGGATATAATTGGAAATTTTTATTGGGCTGCTAAGGAACATTGAAGTAAATTGTGCTTAAGCATAGAACGTATCATTGTTATCTAAAATTAACAAGTACTTTGTTAACAATGGTTAAATTTTCCTCTCATTACACAACTCCACACTCAAAATATCCCTTTTGATCTTCCAACTTGTTGAAGAGTGTCCTATCATAATTCATATGGCTCGATGCCCCATTGTCTATATACCATCGAAAACTTCACATAGTGTTAGAAGTAAAACAAGATTCCATGAAGAAGGTTGTCTCAAGTTGGGATGATCCCTCATCCACTCTTGCTATAGTACCCACAACCTATTTGTCCTTCCCCTTCTTCTTTGAACACTCACTAACATAATGTTTCATCTGATGACACCTAAAACACTTTACGTTACTCAAAGTCTCTATTTATTTTACTTAAATCTTCCTTCTTTCCCTTCTTATTCTCGTTTTCCTTCTTTGTTTTCCCAATGAACCCTACATCTTCTACTTCCTTTCACTATGTTGAACAAGTTTCCAACCTAATCTCTTGTTCCTCAAGAGCATTTGTCCAGAAACACAAGTACTTTGAAAGAAGCCAACAAAAGTATCAAACATATGCTTACCAATTGTCTTCTTTTCAATGCGAGGAATGAAATAATCCTTCACTAAATCAAGAATGATTTTCTTTGCCTTAACTTTCTTCTTGACATGAACAAGCAACAATTTTAGATTGGTGGGGGAAGCTATCACTTTCTCAACATGCTCCCAACCCTCAACTTTCTCCATAAGCGTTTACAACCTTACCTTTGAAGGTATGAAATAGAAGCACCATCCAACCTATCACTTTCTCTAAGATCAGAAGTCATCATCCTATAAATCTGAAGCAATCCTTAAGGACAAATTAATAACAAACGAGTATAAACAACCCTTCAAAGGTTCTATTGTATGCTCCAATAATCCTAAGGTTTCATACACAACAACTTCAACAAGGTGAAGCATAACTCCTAGGTAAAATACAACTAAAATATCAAATCCTTCTTCACCAAAAGAGTGATTCAACAAGATAGCTCTAACACCATTTAGAAATTTCAAGAATTTGTAGTTTAATGAAAATTTAGAACTTTCACCCGCAAGGAGGTTTCTTAAGATCTGGTCCTTGTGAATTTCATCCTTAGGGTTGATATTAAGTATTAATCTACAACAACAAGCCATATATAATATTTCATATCATTTTAGCCTACACACTTAGCATCCCAAGAGAATACACCAAACATATGCCAACTAGTTTCATCCCTTGGGGCACACTTTCCAAAGCATAAACCAAATTTGAAACAATTTATTGCAACTAATTTTACAATAGAAAATATGCTCTCTTATCTTCCAATTGTATGTTGTTGAAATTTCTAAGTATTACCCGTTAGAAATTTTATCTGTATTCTATGGTTTATTTCGCCTACTTGTTTAATTACTAACAAGTTATTTAACCATATAAACACTGAAATAAACACAATATAGTCTTAACCATCTACAGATTAGCAACTGAAAGAAATAGACAAACACACAAGGGACACCGTTATTTTTGGACAATCGTCCCTGGAAAAACCCAACTTGGGAAACTGGTGCAGCAGTTCTGAGGATTTTATTATTAAGCAGCTTTTCTTGAGTACATTGGGTGCCAAATTAGCTCACCCGACAGAGATAAAAAAATCCAACAATAATACCTCTCTTCGAAACCAGATATTATGAAAGTCTGCCTCGTGAAACCCTTTCCAGCACAATATGAAGCACTGTGTAAGCCCTCCTGGCCTATACGTCAGCCCTCTAAGGCTCTGTGCAGCCTCTCTAGCCCTCTGCATCACTTTTGCAGCCTCTGCGTGGATGATGCAGGCCCTTCTGGCCTTTGTGCAGTCACTACTGGCCTCTGCGTTTGCCTCTCTGCTTCTGCGCTGGTCATCCGACACTATCTTTGCCTCTCTGCCTTGTACTCACTGCCCCTCGCTGCAACTCTAATCACTGGTTCGATTTCTCTTAGCAAAACTCGCTCTAGAAAATCGAACTGACTAATCACTCTGGTGTGGTCTTTAATTGACCCTCAAGCCTCCTCTTATATTTTTTGTGTTGAGTCTTCAATGGACGAGCTTACATCTATAATCAATGATTACGATTATATTTGGGTTGATCCATGTCCTTTAGAACCTTCTAACCCAGTTTTATATTAATACCCATTAATATTTTATTTTTCCTAAGTTTAGACTTATGAACTCCATTAAAAATATTAATTATTTTAATATCTCCTTAACCGGGTAGAATTTTCCCAAACCATTTATGGGTCTTGGAGATCTCATGTGCTTTAGCCTCTCCACCAATTTTCATGGTTAGAGAACATCTGATGCTACCCCAAATCAACGCTCCCTCTTAGCGAGGACTGTGCTCTAGTAATACTCCCCCACTGAGCATCACCCTGATTATACGACACCGGTACCTATGCTGATGTTAGGCCTCCCCACCCAACATCCTCTGCACTGTTGCATCCTGTACTGTTCCCATGGCTCTGCCACTGCCACTGCCACTGCCACTGCCACATCTCTACGACAACTCCCTTTGCAGTCATGCTATTGTTGGTCCTTTCTCCCAACACTGCATCTGCACTGTAGTTCTCTCTCATCATGCTACATCGTGCTACTGCTACTGCTCCTGCACTGCAACTCAGTTACTGAGAAGTAAGTAACTGATCCACCCAACTACTGACATACTTGTTAGGCTATAAACCCTCCCGACGCTGAAGCTCTCTCTATCACTATACTGTTCTCCCTTTGCTGCCTTTGTGTTGTTGCAACAACTTTGTGCCTCTCGCACTATTGCAAACCTCTTTGTGCCATCCTGCACTGCTGCAACCTCCTCTACGCCTCTCGCACTGCTACAAGCCTCTCTGCACTACCAAGGACTACTGCACTTCTAGCACTCTCTGCCGCTCCATCTGCATCCGTTTATACCAACATCTGCCATCTTGCTACTCTCACTTCGAGGCTCTTGTAGCCAGGTATGATCCAAGAGTTTGCGTACCTCAAGGATCCTGCCCCTCATCACCTGTAGTCCTCCTGACTACAACTCGATGTATCCTCGCCTCTTCTCTAGAGGCACATGATCACTCATGGCACAATCGTCATGATCCTCTACTTCCTTTTCTGCCTTCGCTGGTGCTGTCTTGGAGTTAGACGCCTCTCCCTTATTCTTCTTCCTTGGACACAGGTTTGCATAATACTCCAGTTCCCCACAGTTGAAGCACTTTATCTTGGAGAGGTCCTTTTTCTTCCTCTTCCCCTGTTGTCCTGCAAATGCCAGAGCTGCATCCTCTTTCTTGACCCAGGCTCCTTTGCTGCTACTTCCCGTCTTGGTCAGTCGTCTGATCTCTTCTTGGTGAAGAGATGCCCACAGTTCTTCCTAATCAAGAGGATGTTCTGTGCCCAAAATGCTTTGGATAAAAGTCTCCCACTCCTCGGAGTCTGCGTTCAGGGCGGTCCTCACCATTAACTCCTGATCCGACGTGGCCCCTATGGAAGTCAGTTGATCCCGAATCTCCTTCAATCTGCTGAGGAAGTGATCTACCTGCTCCCCCTTCAGCATTTGATACGACCACAGTTGATTCTCTAGTAGCATCTTCCTCTGCATAGAAGTGCCCTGATACAATGTTGTCAAGGTGTCCCACATTTCCTTTGTCGTATTCTTCTCGGCAATATGCTTGACCACATGATCCTTGACCCCATCAAGGATTATGCATTTTGCCTTGGCCATCGCATCCTCATACTTTTCATTGTCAGCTGGGTCGACGGGGATAGCCATGGTTCTAAAGGTGAAGGCCTTGATGCGATGTCTATTTAGAACGGACAGGATCCTGGCCTTCTAGATGACAAAGTTGGACGCCCCGTCTAGCCTGTCCTAACCCCTCTGTCCATTCATGGCCATCTCTCTGCCCTTCTTTTCGACTCCTCTGAGTCTCTACATTCTTCCTAGAATTTCTCTATTAGACTCCTTCTAAGTCTCAATTTCCCTCCTGGAAATCCTCCTGCAACCCGTCAAATCGCACCTCTCTGATCTCCTATGCACCTGCAACACTAATATGGATTTCTTGGCTAGAAATCTACCTAGGTAGCGACTCCCTCTACCTTGGTTTTGCCCCGTTAGGTACTCTTTTGTCTCAGCAACAACAACAACCCCACCAACTTCACTCCCCGCAATCTGCCCATAGCTTCCTATGTCCCAGCAACTAAAGAATTGAGCCTCTAGGCTTTGCACAATCCCGAGAAGGTTGATTTGCTCCCTTGGCCAATTGCGTCAACCCTCCTCGTCTCTGCATGGCTCTTCGTGAGCCTCTTCTACCTTCTTCTACTACTGCGTTGACTTCTCTCTGGCTCGAATTGATGACGCAAGCCCTCTGCGTCACCTCAACCCTTCTTTGTTGCTTTCTGCCTAGGAACAACTTCTGTTACTAGGAACAATTGTTTTTGCTGCAAATTCTTTGATTCAACTGGTGCCTTCTGCTCTCCTGTGATCTGCAACGCTCTGATACCATGTTGAAATTTCTAAGTATTACCCATTAGAAATTTTATCTATATTCTCTGGTTTATTTTGCCTACTTGTTTAATTACTAACAAGTTATTTAACCATATAAACACTAAAATAAACATAATACAATCTCAACCATCTACAGATCAACAACTGAAAGAAATAGACAAACACACAAGGGACATCGTTATTTTTGGACAATCGTCCTTGGAAAAACCCAACTTGGGAAAATCGGTGCAGTAGTTCTAAGGGTTTTATTATTAAGAAAATTTTCTTGAGTACACTAGATGCCAAACTGGCTCACCCGATAGAGATAAAAAAATCCAGCAATAATACTTCTCTTTGGAAGCAGATATTCTGAAAGTTTGCCACATGAAACCCTCTCCAGCACAATCTGAAGCGCCGCGTCATCCCTCTGAGGCTCTGCACAGCCTCTTTGGCCCTCTGCGTCACTTTTGCAGCCTCTACGTGGATGACGCAGGCCCTTCTGGCCTCTACGCAGTCATTGTTGACCTCTGCGTGGCTCCCTCTGGCTCTGTGTTTGCCTCTCTCCTTCTGCGCTGGTCTTCCGACACTATCTCTACCTCTCTGCCTAGTACTCACTGCCCCTTGCTGCAACTCTGATCATTGGCTCGATTTCTCTTAGCAAACCCCGCTCTAGAAAATCAAACTGATTGATTACTCTAGTGTGTTCTCCAACTGACCCTCAAGCCTCCTATTATACTTTTTTTGTTGTCTTCAACGGTCGAGATTACATCTCTAATCAACGACTAAGATTAAATTTGGCTTGATCCATGTCCTTTAGAACCTTCTAACCCAATTTTATATTAATACCCATTAATATTTTATTCTTCCTAAGTTTAGACTTAGGAACTCCATTAAAAATATTAATTATTTTAATATCTCTTTAATCGTGTAGAATTTTCCTAAACCATTTCTGGGTCTTGGAGAGCTCATGTGCTTTAGCCTATCCACCAATTTTCATGGCTAGAGCACATCCGATGCTACCCCAAATCAACATACGTTAAATCACTTCAACACTTTCATCCTTTAAATGTGTCAAATTGGCATGAATAAGTGTTGGGAATTAATTAACAAATAAGAAAATAATAGCTGAACATTAAATCTACAGTTACACAAAATATTAGATAGTTGGAAACGTTATATATATAATATATATATATATATATATATATATATATATAAGAATGAATAAAATGTACATACCACAACTTTATCACAAAGTTGGAACAATTCTTCAAGCTCTCCCAAGCCTCGGTGAAGGAAATCCATGAAAACCCTAGCCACTACCAAAGATTTCCAACAAGCATGAATACCATCAAGTCCTCCTTGGCTATATCTCTTTTTTTCTCCCCCTCGTCAATCAATTCTCTGTTGAAAAGTAACTAGGTTCGGTCTTCATAATGACATGTGTAATTGTGATTTTATGTGATTGCTGAAAAGAAAGAAAAATATAATTATTATTATGCTTGTCTCATGGGGTCATGAGCAAGGAATTTTATTTTAGTAATGGCTCTCATTGTGAGCCTTTAGGATTAAATCATCTAGTCATAAAAGTCAAATTGAGTCTATGTCATGTATGAAGGATCCTTCTTGGGCATATTATATTTGTATATGAATCAATGAATATGTCAAGAAACCCTCCAAGACCAAACACAAGAATTAAACTCAAGTCGGCTTCAAAGTGGAATTAATTGTCTCCTCCAACAATCACGTCAGCTCACCTACATGACAGGTCGGCTAATTACCTTGGGCAACAACTATAAATAGGAGGGCTTGGCATCATTTCAGGTGTAGATCTTGAGTCATCTCAATCTGAAGTGCAAGGTATAGGTCTGAAGTAAAAGCAGTGTGAAGGGAGCTTAAGAACCAACGAGTAGAGAAGAGGAAATTGCAAAGTATTCTAGCATTGTTTGGGATTGTTTTGGGCTAAAGGTATCTCCACTAGTGCGAAGCTGCAAACCTATAAATTGCAACAATGAGGCCAAAAGAGTTACAACAATCAAAAGGTAACTAAATTGGGTGAAGGACTAGTCAAGAGGAAGTCGAATTAAAGGGAAGAAGTCTCCTACTAAAGAGAAGTTGGTTAAGGGCTAAATTTGGTCAACAATACAAACTAGGGTTTCTAATTTAGAACCAGAAGTTGTAGACCCAAATCAAGGGGTCGAAATTGTGAAGGAAAGCCAAGAAGAAGAAGAAGCAAAAAGTTTGACTATCGTTGACTCAAGGAAAAGGTAAAAGGCTTGGTGTCTTAGTCTTGGAGTGGCATCGAGGTCAAGGGTCTTGGTCTTGGTACTCATGAATTGAAGTCTCTATAAGAAGAAGAATTTATGCGGGTTTTTCTCTCAAGTGGGAGAGGTTTTAGCCCCGATGAATAGCCTACATTCTGTGTCTCTTATTTGTTTATTATTTATGCACTGGTAATTGTTTGATGAAAGAAGAACAAAATAATAATCTAAAGAGAAGAATCTAACCTAAGAAGTAAAAATCATTCATAAGTAGTTATCTCTCAGAGAAATCATCTTATACTTGATGCCCTAGATTTATCAACATGGTATTATAGCTAAGGTGACTAAGTCAAGGAAGGGCATCTTATTAAGGGACACTCAAGGATCAAATCTCAAGGAAGGCATCAAAGCAAAGATCATATTGATTCAAAAGAAGCATCATAACCCTAGATCAAAGAAGTCTACAAACAAGTATTGGAATCATCGTCAAGAGGGAGTAGGCCAAAACCCTACATCTACTCAAGTTAAAGTGTTTTGAAGACTATTCATCCAAAGGAAGCTAGATCAAAAGGTGGTGTCCTCTCACTCTTTGTGGGATCAAGGATCATTCTTGAAGAAAACAATCTTCATCAAGAAGTTTTCTATCCTCTATATTATCATCAACATCAAGGAAGCAACAAGAAATAGCATCCTAACAAGTATATTTATGTCCAAATTTGAAAATGTATTTTTACAAGGAAAGCAACAAATTGGTTGGGGCTTCAAACTCTATTGCATTGGAAGAAAATGATAGATCTAGATCTCATTGAAAATGAGGTCATGGATCATGTCAAAGGATCTATCACCAAACCAGGAGAAGAAGATGCTCAAAGACTTGCAAATTATATGAAAGGGGAAATTAGGGCTCAAAGGATTCTCATTGAATCCATCAAAGATCCCCTCATCCCATATGTATATAAACTCAAAACTTTAAAAGAAATATATAACAAACTGGTACAACTGTGTTCTGTAAGCACTGCTGGAGAAGTCATCTCATTAAGGCAAGAACTCTACAAGCTAAAGATGTCTAGGGAAGATAGAATAACTCTTGAAATTTGATGATTAAAAAGTTTCCTGCAATCCCAACCCGGTTTTATTTCCACCTTATCACTCCCATTCAATTAAATTCCCTTTCCCATAAACATACATTCAACATATAGAATTCTAGAAATTAAATTTTTAGATAAAAACACATGGGACTGTCAACACACGTTGAAAATAAATATGGACATAAACAAACCAACAACATACATAAAAATACACAGATTTTTGGTCAACTTAGACCCAGGCAAAACCCCTTCAATCTTCTCCGGGGAAAACCTATTAAAGAGCTCTTCAAATTTATTTATCTTTCAACAGATTTCCGTACGGACTATACAGATTCCCGTACCACAGTATGGACTGCACAGATTTTTTTTTTTTCCCTAAAAAATTTCTTTCAAATGGTGTGCAACTCACAGCATTAAATGTTGTTCGTACTTTACCTTCTGTTGTCCTCTATGCCTTGATTTTCGTGCCAGCTTTGCCCAAAAATCACTCCTTCAGCTTGCTGCAACAAATTTCTCCTTCAGAACTTTTCTCCAGCTCTCAGCCTCCTTTCTCCAATTTGCTCATGACAAATGAATGCAGTCTCTCTTTTCTTTTACCCCTTTTGTTTTCCTAAATGATTTTTGGGCAACCCTAAGATCTAATGGCTCAAATTTATTTAGATCAAGAGATGAGAATAAATGTGCATTTAATTATCACTTTCTGTTTTTTAACTCAACCATTAAATAAAGTACCCACATTGTACTTTATGTCTAAAGTCACTTTTCACTTTATAATTTAACATTGACTTTACCACTTATAAAGCCACTTTCACTTTATAAAGTCACACTTAGGAAAATAATTATTTTGGACACTTTTCCCTAGGTAGAGACTAACCCATGGGAAACGACTTGTCCAAGGTACATTAAAAATCAACACTCCCTCTTACTGAGGAAAGTGTTTCTTACCACACCCATCTTGTCCCTGAAATGGACATGCTTGCCTCTTGGCAAGGACTTTGTGAGAACATCAACCACCTGCTCATCTGTTGATATATACTCTAGTTTCACTGCCCCCTTCTGAACATAGTCCTTGATGATATGATATATGATGTTAATGTGTTTTGACTTGTGATGAAACACTGGATTCTCCGTGAGTTTAATGCAACTCTAATTATGACAGTGAATAACTGTCGGTCTCAACTCTTGATCAAATAGCCATACAACAACTTGCAAAGCTAAATGGCCTCACAACTAGCCTGGCTAGAAGCCATATACTCAGCCTCAGAAGGGCTCAAAGCCACTGACTTTTTCTTTCAACTGAACCACGACACAACTGCGGAATCCAATCCGAAGCAACACCCTAAAGTGCTTTTCTTGTCAAAAGCACAACTTGCTCAATCTGCATTTGGGTAACTCACCAACCTCACTCCATCTCCCCGCCTATAGTCCAGACCATAATCAATAGTCCCCTACACATAGCAAAGAATGTGCTTTGCAACTACCTAGTGCAGCCTCTTGGGCTCAACCATGAATTGGCTAAGTGTGTTCACTGCAAAGCATATATCTGGCCTAGTGTTGACCAGATACATCAAGGACCCAATAAGCTACCTATACAATGTGAGATCCACCAAACTAGAATCTGAAGCATGAAGCTACTTCCAGTTGGTGATCATAGGTGTAGACATGGGTCTACAGTCTTCCATGTGAAATTTGTTCAACACATCCACAACATACTTCCCCTGCCCTAGAAAGATATGCCCCTCCTCCTGCCACACCTCCAGCCCCAAAAAGTAATGCAGCAACTGTTGAAGTTTCTAAATTTACTTAGTTAGAAACCCTTCATGCACTTTTTATAATTTATTCCTACCTACTTGTTATTTTTTCTTTAACAAGTTATTTACAACGTAAATACTGAAAATAAACACTAGTGCATGCTCAACATATTACAAATCAACAACTAAAAGAAACAAAAACAAACACACCACATGACACCATTATTTTTGGACCAATGTCCCCGGAAAAACTGGTGCAGCTATCTGAGGGTTTTCTTATTAAGCAATATCATAGTACAATCTGGGTACCGAAACTGGCCTACCCAAAAGAGAATTTCCTTAGTAGCTATACCTCATAGTTTGAGAGAACTCTCCTGGCTGAAACCCCGAAGAATCCTTCTGGCAACTCTTCAGCACAAAACTGCTTTGCAACCCCAGCATCTGCCCAATCTGGACTGCGTCAGCCCCTCTCTGTCTCATGTTGGCCCATGTCAGCGTTTCTTGGTTTGTGTCAACTTTTTGGGCCTCTGTGTCAGACACGCTGGCATCTTTGGTGCTCTGCGCAACACTTGGCTGCCTCTGTGTGAGCCCTTGCTGGCTCTGCGTCACTCTCCTTGGCTGCTGCGTTGCTCTCCTGGCACAATCTCTGCCTTCTCTGTTTCTCTGTACTCAATGCCCCTCAATTTCTCTCCCGATCACTGATTCTATCTCTCTTAGCAAACCCTACTCTAAAGAATAGAATGAGTGATCACTTTGGTGTGTTCTCCAAGTGACCCTTAAGCCTCCTCTTATAATTTTCCTATTGATATCTCAATGGTTGAGATTAAATCCCTAATCAATGACTAATATTAGATTTGGCTTGATCTATGTATTTTGGACCATTCTAACACAGATTCATATTAATACACATTAATATTTTATTTTCCCTAAGTTTAGACTTAGGAACTCCATTAAAAATATTAATTATTTTAATATCTCCTAATCTTTTTAGAATCTGTCCAAACCCTTTTTGGGTATTGGAGATCTCATGTGCCCCAACCTCTCCACCAAATTTCGTGGCTAGAGCACATCTGATGCTACCCCAAATCAACATCAGCGCAGTCTCCTTCATCTCGAACTCCATAGCAAGATCCTCCTTGCAAACACTAATCAGTCTCTCTGCCCTAGTAATGAACAAGTCATCAACATACAACACAAGAATGAGCGAATCATCCCCTACAACAATGTAGTATAGGTTCGGATCTGCATCACTCTTCGTGAAACCCATTTGCTGCAAGTAAGTAACAATCCTTGAATACTAAACTCTCGGAGCTTGCTTAAGTCCATTGAGTGCTCGCCTCAACCGACATACATGGGTCTCTCGCACAAGTACCTCAAATCCCTGTGGCTGCTCAACATACACCTCCTCCTCTATAACTCTATTCAGAAATGCGGTCCTCACATCCATCTAATGGATCTGCCAACCCATTTCCGCAACAATAGAAATAAGGTATCAGATAGAAGTGTATTGAGCTATGGGAGTAAAGGTATCATCATAGTCAACTCCCTCTATCTATGAGAACCCTCTAGCCACAAACCTCGCCTTGAACTTTTCAATGCTACCATCCGCAACATGCTTGATCTTGTAGAGCCACCTGAGTGTCACAACTGACTTGTCCGCAGGCCTAGGCACCACTTCCTAGACATTTTTCTTAATGATAGAGGCATACTCCTCCACCATAGCCTCTCTCCATACCTCCTGGATGGAAGCCTCCTCATAGCTAGTAGGCTCAGAGTACAATGTGGTAGCCTTGGCTACATAATTGCAAAACCACTCAGGTGGCACACTCTCCCTGTTCACCCTCTTCAAAAGACCAATGAACTTTGCTTCATTCAAGGTGCCTTGAAGCCACTTGGGCCTCCTCTTCCCTAAAGAAGCTTCCCCATAGGGAACCTCATCCTCTGCCCCCTAGTCTAGTGAACCTGGAGGTCTGCTAATTGATACTAGTGTGCCTGTACCAACACATGTCCTCGAAAAACCTGTACTAGCACCTATGCCTATGTTAGCTGAAGTGTCATGTGGAGTAGTGGACTCCCTAAATAAGTGCTCATTGAACTTGCCACCGGTTCCCCAAATGTCACTGAGATTGAAGTACCTCCTGTACCAGTCGATCTAGAACCCTGAGGTCCTGCTCTTTGTACCTGACCTCCCTGCTGAGGAGAAGTCTATGACTCTCTCTCACCATACTCCCGTGATCTCCGATAGGCCCTCTCCTCCTCAAACTTTACATCCCTCCTAATCACCACTCTCCATTTAGAAGAAATGAAGATCCGATAGGCCTTCAAAGTCTCGCTGTAACCCATAAAGATACCCTTCTCTGCCATGTGTTCTAGCTTCGTCCTCTACTCCTTGGGGATATAAGAATATGTGAGACATCCAAAGATACGAAGATGTCGCACATGAGACTTCTCTTTAGTGAAACCCTCCTTTGGAGTCATATTCCCCAATACTCTGTGAGGACTCCTATTTTGAAGATAAACAACAGTATTGCAGGCCTCAGCCCACAAAAACAAGGGCAACCCTTGATCATGAATCATTGCTCTAGCAGCCCAAACAATAGCTCTGTTCTTCCTTTCAGACACCCCATTCTGCTGAGGGTTGTAAGGAACCGTGAACTCTCTCCTAATGCCCTCCTATGCACAAAAGTCAGAAACCCACCATCGGTGTACTCACCACCATTGTCTGACCTCAAGACCTGAATCTTCCTACCTGTCTGCTTTTCCACCAGAGCTTTGAACTCTTTAAAGCGACTGGAGACCTCATCCTTGGTCTTCAGGAAATATGTCCAAGTCCTCCTAGAGTAGTCATCAATGAATATAACATAATACTCATAACCACCCAAAGACACGAGACATACGACCACTAACATCAGTATGAATCAAGTCTAGTATACTTGTAGATCTGTTGTCGCTCACTAAGAATGGTAACTTGGTGTACTTTCGCAAAGCACACCCTCTGTAGACCTCATAATGCTCGACACTGAAATCAGGAACTCCAGTAGTGATCTCCCTCAGTACTCTCAAAACTCCATGATGCATATGCGCCATCCTCCGGTGCCATAACTCGCACAAGTCTCTACAGTTGGTGGTACTAGTGTGAATGCTACCAGATGTGCTACTCACCAATGCTTTTGTTGACTGAAAACTAAACCTGTATAGTTTCCCAGAGCGGACTCCAATCACTTTGGCCGAAGTGATGGAAGCTCCCCTTAGATGCATCAATACTTGCCCTCCTGAGAAAGTGACATCAAACCCCTTCTCCTCCATAGCAGACACTGAAATCAAGTTCTTCTTCATCCCCAGAACATATAAAACATCCATGACCTCCAAAGGAGGCAAAGACTCCCTCTCAAAGGTCACAGTGCCCACACCAACAACTCTCACAGTGCGGTCATCTCCAAGTACAATCTTAATGAACTCCCGTGCACCTGTCATATGGCGAGAAGCCCTGCTATCTATGTACCACACATCGGATGATGTACTCCTACTAGATGTAGAAGTAATAAATGCAAATTCCTGGTCAAAATGTGAAGTAAACTGCTCCACCCCTGCTGAAGTTGCAGTACCCTTCTTCCCCTTGTTCTTCCTCTCAAGACATGTAGCAGCACAATGTCCCATCTCCTGACATGCCCAACATTTGACTTTGGACATATCCGTATCTTCCTTTTTCTTCTTCTCCATTCCCTTAGCCCCATCTGATGAGGCCCATTTCTTGGCCTTGCCTTTGTTCTTCTCCCTGGCTGTTAAGGCTACATCCTCCTCATATGCTATATTCACCCCACCACTGCCAATCTTCCGTATCTCATGCTGCACACAATCATCCCAGAATTTGTCCCAATTGGGAAGATTCTCCCTAGAGGTAACATCATCTCCAAGGACCTCCCAAGACTTAGGAAGTCCCGCTACAGTTATTCTAACTAACTTTGTGGGTGATATTGCCTCACCAATAACAGTGAAATCATCACGTTCCTGTTTGACCCTGCCAAGATAATAAACTACACTTTCAGCCTTTGTCATCCTGATGTTCTTCAATTGTTCTTTGAGTACCATCTTCTTGCTCTCATTGGTACTCTAATAGAGAGTGGCTAGAGTAGTACACATCTGATATGCATGTGTTTCCTCTCACCTGAGGAACCACATGATCCTTCAGACTGTCCATCAAAATCCTTTCTGCCTTTGCATTATTTTTTGTGAATCCAACAAGTTCATCTATAGCAGTAGGAGGTACAACCACTTGCCGCACTATGTCCCAAACTGTTGCCTCCTCAAACACTATCTGAATTCTGTCCTTCCAAACGACATAGTTGGATATCCCATCCAGTTTGTCCTTTATCCTTAAGAACATGGCCACGACTACTGTCCAAAATATACAAAACCAAGAAAATGGAGAAATGAACTTTCCAGCACACCTTGTTGTCCCAAAAGTTCAGTCTGTGAAATTTCACCTTGTTGTCCGGGTTGACCACTATGTGTCAACTACCCATAGCAGTACACCCTCTTTTTCTTCGCAAAAGGGACAACGCTTGATCGACGTGTCCGTGCCATTCGACAGTCATCGTCGACCTGATCATGTCATGTTGTAAACCAAGTGTGCATGTGTAAATTGTAAATAATCTTAGCAGATCTGAGTCATGTATGTAAATTGCCTAGGTTGACCTAATTTTCTAGTGATAATCTACGTTCCGGAAGGTTTTTTGTCTCACTGATCCATGATTGCCAGAGTTTTCCTTCAGCCTAACCCCAAAGCCGGAATGGATTTTGTCATTAGAATCTTATGGGAATCCTAGTGTGTTGATCTGCTAGATTATATTTGGTCGCAGAATTGGGTGGTCTATGAGGGTCTAGGTCAAATGGGTTTTCTCCCTTGAGATGTAAAATTGTAAAAGTCATGATGTAAAGTGTCTTGAGGGTTAGAAAATGTTTTAATCCCCTCATAAGTCCTAAGTCCTAAGTCCTAGGTCCTAAGTAATTTTTCCAAAGGCTAAGTTCGAGGATCCAAAAAAAATAAAAATTAAAGAATTTAAAAATAAATAAAATAATAATAATAATAAATTAAAAAAAATAAAAAAATAAAATAAAATAAAATTTAAAAAAATAAAATAAAAAATTTGAAAAATAAAATAAAATAATAAAAAGTCAATTTTTTGAGTAAATAAATGCAGAATTTTAATTTTTTAATATATTAAAATGCATTTAAAAATTTGACAAATGAGATTAAAAGAAATCTTGATCCTCATCGACGGTCGAGATTAGTTTGACATGGATCACTCGAACTAGCCGTTGGGAAATTTTCCTTTAAATAGGGTGCTAGGGGTCATTTGAGATCAGATTTTGATCTGAGAGTCTGGTGCTAAAGAAAGCTCTCTCGTAGTCATTTTTTGTGCAATAAAGAAAGACTTTGGGGTTGAAAATCTTGCTGGTGTTACTCTTCTGAAAGTGTTGTAAGATGTTTTATTTTTCTGCATAATTTTATTTTCAGCCATTGATAATAGCTTGATGAAGATTGATTTAGGCACAATTATCTTGTCTGATCTTTGGGGTTTGAATAATAGTTTAGATTCTGAAAGATAATGGTAGGTATCTCCATTTAATCTGGATTTCACTATTGTTTTCTCCCTCTATGTTAATGGTTGATTTTAAGCTGTGCAGAAAATCTTAGTTTTGAGTTTACGGGTGTTAGGGGAAGTTCTCGGCTGAACTAGCCAACTCCCGGATTGCATTTCCTGAAAGAGCCCAGCTAGTTTTAATTCAGGGCATATCATTTGAATTTTTCTTTTTTCTTTTTTTTTTTTTTTATGAATGTAGAAAGGGTTTTCTGAAGTATCTCACATTAAAATTAAATTCTGAAAATATTACTGTGGATTGTTAACAAATATGGCTGCTTAGGAGTCGAAAATCTGTAAATATTGTAAATTTTTAGCCGGTTTTAGGGTTTTTAGTTTTGTTTCTTGCACATATTATTTTTGGGTGTTCTGTTTTTTGCCATTGCAAGTTGCAGGTACAGGTTTTGTGAAAATTTTCAGGGTTTCCATCAGGCAATCTGGAGCAAGAAAGATTCAAAATTTTAATTAAGTTTCTAGACTACGGGTTTGCTACTGCGTTTTCATTTTTCACTGTTGCCTGGGGTTTTCATTTCATTGAAAGTTTTCGAATTTTTTTTTTTAAGAACAAGTTGTGGGATTGCTGCTTCACCTCCACGCAGTTTTTTCCCACTTGCAGTACACTGGCAGCATTTTTTTCCCCTCCGCGTTTTTCCTCCCAGCTATCCGCAACAAGCTTCCTCAGCTCCATTCCCGTTGCCCACATTAACTTCATTCCCTCGTTGTTTCTTTTCGAGCTCTGCTCATTCCGTCGTTCCAGCAAAACCGCATCCCATACAACTGCCTTTGCTATCATCTCCTCAACCTGCAAAACGCCATCATCTGCCAAATCCCTGCACCCGCAATTTCCTTCTTTCCCCACTGCCTCATCCGCAGCTTCATTGCTGTTTTTCTCCCTTCGCAAACTTGGTCTGAGGCTTCATCATCTATCCATAGCCATACTCCATCGTATCCGCAACAGTCTCTTCCTCCGCCAACCCTCACACATCCCCTCACGCTGCTCCACGCAGCCATCTCCTTCTGCCATCGAGTTGCCCAAACTGTGGGCAGTCTTGCCTCACTAGCACACTGCCATACCTGCAGACAAAACTCAAAATATAAATTAAAACGCATAACAAAAAAAAAAAAAAAAAAACGTATTTCCCTTTGTGCCATCCCTTCATCTGTGCTCCGTTCTGTCACAGTTCCCTTCCCAAGCCGTCAACCTGCCCCACGACTCCATTTTCCTGTCATTTCACCCTCCATTGCTGCTATTTCTTCCTCTCCCATTCGAATCTCCTCTCATCTACGCTTGATCCACGACTCCACCACCCGCATATTTTTTCTCCGCCGTCACCTGTAGTTACACAATAAAATACGACTTTGATTTTTTTTTGTTTACATTAGTAGCTAGGGTTGGTCATGCGTATGGTTTTGGATTTGAACTTTTATTTGATTTAGTATTTAGATCTTAGATTTTCATTTTGTTATATGTGATTAGTATTAAGTTTCGATTTCTTTTAGTTTATTTAAGAATTTTGTTTAGTTTTATTTTATTTTTTAATTAAAATAAAAAATCAATAATATATATATATATATTTGAGTTTCATTTTTTTTTAGTTTAGAGGTTAAGTTTTGTTTTACTTTAACAAAAAATAAAAAATTCACAAGCATAAAAAAGTAATCTTTAGACTTTTTATTTTATCCTATAGTTTAGAATTTTCTTTAGATTTAAGTTGGCTTAGTCTTGTTTTATTTAAAAATATAAAAAATATTTTGGAAATATTTTGCCAGATTCAGTCTTGGCTCAAGGCTTTGTCATGTTTGCGATATATCTTTCCTGCTGAGGCTAAAATATTGATGTGGGATTAATATTTGTCATTTCTTTATGTGGTTAAACATGCTTAAATGTTCATCTGAAGTCAGCTATGTGAAAGTGGTGACTGGTCAGCATTTAAATTTTATGATCATTTAAAGCATTTAATTTTTTTTTTAAGTTTAATTGTTGGAATATCGTTAAGCCATTGAGCATTTATCGATTATCTCGCATTTGGTAAAAATTAATCTTTGTTTGGGTTATTTGATGGTAAATGATTGTTAATGAGTTCATATTTCTGCAAGCATTTGATAAATAATCATTCAGTCATTAACTCTATAAGGCATTGGTCTCTTAACTTAATAAAATCAATTAAGTGCTTGTTTCCCCTTGTGTCTCCCAACCCAACTGGTCCACAACTGGTCTTCATTCATCTCATAGGGTCTACCCCCCTTAGCCGCGGGAGACGGCTTAAACGGAGAGATCGGAGATTAGGGTGACAGCCCCCGGTTTGAGCGTTGTCGTGACAATCTTGCGACAACAGTCCCAAAATCAGTTCGTTGTCCAAAAATTCAGTTTGTTGTCCAAACTACTCTTTGTTGTCCCAAACTACTCTTTGTTGTTCAAACTGCAATTTTCAGCCTGTAGCTCTGATACCATGTTGAAATTTGATGACTAAAAAGTTTCCTACAATCCCAACCTGGTTTTAATTTCACCTTATCATTCCCATTAAGTTAAATACCCTTTCCTATAAACATACATTCAACATATAGAATTCTGGAAATGAAATTTTCAGATTAAAACACATGGGACTGTCAACACATGCTAAAAATAAATATGGACATAAACAGAGTAGCAACACACATACAAATACACACATATTTTTGGTCAACTTAGACCCAGGCAAAACCCCTGCAATCTTCTCTGGGGAAAACCTGTTAGAGAGCTTTTCAAATTTATTTATCTTTCAAGTTTAGGAAAAATACATTTGCAGACAAAACAAAACAACAAAATACAACTTATCTCTTCAGCCCAAAACTCCTTGAAAACCGTGCCCACTTTGCCTCGATTTCCATGCCCACTTGAAGCTGAAAATATGTACTGTATGGAAAAGGATTGTATTGACTGTATTGTATAGATTTCCGTATCGTTGTACGGACTGTACGATTTTTTTTCAATTTTTTTTTCTCAAAAACTTCTCTCGAATGGTGTGCAACTCACAACATTCAATGTTGTTTGTATTGTACCTTATGTTGTCTTCTATGCCTTGATTTCCATGCCCATCTTTGCCCAGAAATCACTCCATCTTGTTGAAACAAATTTCTCCTTTAGAACTTTTCTCCAGCTCTTAGCCTCCTTTCTCCAATTTGCTCATGAAGAATGAATGCAATCTCTCATTTCTTTTCCCCCTTTTGTTTCCTAAATGACTTTTGGGAAACCCTAAGATCTAATGGCTCAGATTTATTTAGATCAAGGGATGAGAATAAATGTGCATTTAATTATCACTTTCTATCTTTTAACTCACCCATTAAATAAAGTACCCGCATTGTACTTTATGTCTAAAGTCATTTTTCACTTTATAATTTAACATTGAATTTACCACGTATAAAGTCACTTTCACTTTATAAAGTCACACTTAGGAAAACAATTATTTTGGACACTTTTCCCTAGGTAGGGACTAACCCATGGGAAACCACTTGTCCAAGGTACATTAAAAACCAACAATAGCCTCATACTTTATGAGGATATCTGAGATCCGAGATCAACTACAAGATATGGGAGAAGTCATGTATGATAGTAAAATGACTTCAATTGTATTAAATGTATTTATGGGGTAAATTTACTTCAAGTATATGGGAAGAAAGAATCTACTCCATTTCAAGATCTATGGTCATTATGCAAGGTTGAAGAATCTAGATGAAAGGCCAAATCCGATGTGGAAGTAGGTAAGCAAAGTCAAGCTTATGCTACAATGACAAGAAAAGAAAATTTTGGAAAGTCTAGTTCTTGGAAAAAGAAAAGGGACATGTCTAAGATTCAATGTTATGGGTGTGAAGAATATGGGCACTACAAAAGAGATTGTCTTAAGGTCAAGAAGGGCAACAAAAGAGGAAGAGAAGAAACCCATATTGCCAAAGAAGTAGAGGAAGATGAAAAGAAGAAGTCCAAGAAATAGGAAGTAAGAGATCTCTAATACTAAGATAGTCTTCCTCACCTAAAGTTCTTCTTGTTGAAAAATATAGGGCATTAGCATTAGGTGATTTCTCTTTGATTAATAACTTCTTGTCAATGTTTTTAACTTTGTTAGATTAGGATCTTCTTCTTGTTTAGATTATTAGTGTTCTTCTTCATCAAACAATAATCAATGCATGAACATAAATAGACAAGAGATACAAAATGTAGGCTATCAGCGAAGGCCAAAACCTCTCACTCTTTGAGAGGAAAACTTGCACAAATTCTTCTTATAGAGATTCCAATTGACGAATACCAAGACCAAGACCCTTAACCTGTTAGCCACTCCAAGACCAAGATGCAAGTCCTTTCTTCTCCTTTTTTCTTCTTGACTTCTCTTCCTCTTCCTCTTCGACTGAGATCTTCTCCTCAACAAATTGTAGATGCACTAGAGATGTTACCAAAACATGACACCAAAATGTGATTGTTGTAGCAATATTGAAACATTATGGTCTATCACTGAAGGTAGTTCCTTTACATAACCAAACTATGGTCTCTTCGCAACATCGGTCTATAATATATATACCCTTGACCGAATATTGTTTCTATGCTGAAGTACCGAGACCTTTTTCCTTTAAAATCCAAACTGTCATTTATGTGATTAGCCCTAGACAAAACTTCACTGTCCCTTCATCTCTTCCTCGTTGTCCCTTTCATCACTTCCTCGTTGTCCCTTCCATCAAAAATGTCTCTGTACTAGAGATCTGAATTCATCTCTGTTTTACCCATCTGAAAAATTTAGAGATATGTGACCAAAAATCTGTCTCTGTGGAATAGGCTGAGGTGCCTATTTATAGTGGTATGTCCGTCATATTAACCCAACATGAACTTATGAATAGGTGTGTCTTCAAACTGTGAGCCAACATGAGTTTGTTACTCCATCTTGAAGTCGACATGCAAGAGTAGGAGTTGTGCTTGTTGTTTTAAGGGCTATTGACAATCTTATTGACATATATACATTTGACACATGCTCAAGAAGAGCTCTTCATACATGACATGAATTCTTTGACTTAAATGACAAATCCTAATGTTTTCAATGGGAGACATCTACATATAAAAATTATGTAATTTTCCTAATTAGTCATGGATAATTGGAATATTCGATTTTGCTTAATTTTGCCTTCTATAGTTATTTATGAATAAAAAGGTGAGGGAAAGGGGCATGACACACTTTTAGAATAAAAGTCACTTCCTAGTAGCACAACGTTGTGACTTAAAGGGGAGCCAAGGGGGCCAAAAGGGGGACGCAGAAATGGAGCCCACGCAGACATTTGGAGGGACTGAAGAAACACGTGGCAAGAAAGGGATTACGCTGGAAAAGGTGGGCCTTGGGATTGAGAGAGGCAAAGGCTATAAAGGAGAGAGAAGCTTTCTCATTTTGGCATTCGATTATGTGCATTTGAGCTAGTCACTTCGACTTAGAGCACGTTGGCTGTTTAGCTAGTTTGCAGCACTGTTTAGTGCATTGAGTGTCTCCGTTTGGAGATCTCACCCTTAGCCTCGGGAGACTTCGAGTGCCTACTCGGGCAAGGTATTTCCATCAACATTTTGGCAATAGTTTCATCAGCATTTATGGTAGGAGGATTGAGCATCTTGGAGGATTGTGCAGCACTGAGAGGGATGACGTAGTTCTTTCTAGCAGGAGTTCTGGCTTGAGGGTTTGCAGTAGGATTTGCGTTGGGAGATTGAGCAGGGGATCAACCCTTGCATATTGGAGGCTTTTGGAAGAGGTTTCAGGCAGATTTTTGGAGGGTTTCATTCAGTGGCAACGCAGAGCCTTGAGAGACCGCAAAACCCCAAGGGGGTGATTTTCGGGGGTCGGCCATTCCAGGAAAGCTTTCTGGGTTTTTTTGGGTTTTCTGAGTAGAGGTTGATTCCAGAGTTTCAGCATTTTCTGAGGAGGGGAACAACCCCAAATCCTCATTTGATTTCCAGTAGTAGCAGTAGCACGACAACTTCCCAGTAGCATCCACACAGTTCAGAGAGAGGCCATTCCTTTGCTATTCTGAGTGTATTTCTTCACTTTCCTGGTGCAAGTCGAGGTGTCATCTTTCTGATCACCTCCTGTACTCATTCCATTACTCAGTATAATAAAATGGCTTAGCATTTCTCTCTGCATTTCTCGAGTCTCTGCTTATATTTCATGTTTACATTATTATATGTTGCACCACTGTTAATTTTATCATTTTGAGCTTCTCGGTTATTATATCATTTGTGCGTATTTGGTTGGAGTTTACTGGGGTTTGTGGAATATCTCTGAAACGGGATATTACAATGGTATCAGAGCATAGATCTGGCTCAGCCTATGGAGCTAGCAATCTATGACACTGGGGGAAAAACCCTACATCTGTTACAGAGGTAGGAGATATAGAGACACTGGGCGTAGGTTGGAAAATACCTACGGAGAGGGAGACTGTGTTCTGGTAGTGGACGCAAAACAGGAGGACCCTGTGGTGGACGCAAAGCAGAAGGATCTGATGGCAGACGAGGACGGGAAGAGATTTGCAGATATGCTCCTCAAATCAGTACAAGGTTTGTCGAGGTAGATTGAGGTGATGGGGCAGAGATTCACTGCACTAGAAGCCAAACATCGTGAGAGCCCACGGGTTTTTCAGATTGGTGAAAGATCGGGTGCATCCCATCATTTGCCAGAGCAGTGTGATACTGCGCAGCAGGTGGCCTCGCATGCCCCTACACGCTCTACCATGCCCACTTTCTTAGGAGCAGACACGGGGGCTCGAAGCCCAGCAGGAGGCAGAGCCAGGTCATATGGGCGATTATTTTGCAGAGTACCAAGCCTATGGGCAGGAGTTCAGGGATGCGCTTTCATTCAAAGACTTTGTTAAGCTCCAGCGGGATAGTAGACCCCACGACCATCAGAAAGGGTACCAGCATTACCATGATGGTGACACCCACTGTGCAGTGGGTAGATTCCACTTGCCTACGTTTGATGGTTCATCAAACAGTTCGGCAAAGTCTTGGGTGGAGAAGCTGGACATTTATTTCTAGCTTAAACAAATGCCGGAGACAGAGGCCATCAAGGTGGCAACATTGCATTTGGATGGTGAGGCTTAGGATTGGTAGTTTCATGGGATGGTTACACTCAGAAACTCCACAATGACGACATATGCCGAGTTCACTAGGAGATTGATGGAGCGATTTGATTGGAGGGATCTAGAACAGCATTTTGTTGAGCTAACGAGGCTCAAACAGACAGGGAGCCCAGAGACCTTCATTGTAGATTTCTTGAGGGTCTCAATGATGGTGCCAGATCTATCCACGACACGGAGGATCTATATGTATGTTGAGGGGTTAGCAAAGCCACTTCGGGGTTTAGTCCAATCCACTAGACCAGCCACACTCCAGGACGCCGTTAGCAGGACCCGGGACTTACAGGATGTCTTACCCAGGACCCGGACACCTTACCCCCAGAGACAAACTTTCCGGTTTAAGGGGAAGGATGTGAGGGTTCCACCTCCAGAGGGGAATCCAGGAAGAGCACAGATTGACGATGATGATAGGAGTGAGCTGAAGAAGAAGCGGTTGTGCTTCACTTGTCAAGAGCCGTGGGCACCAGGACATATATGTGTTGTTGGAAAAGCACATTTTATTGAGGTCTTCTCCGAAAGCAATGGGGAAGAGGATGATGAGGATGATGTGGAGGTAGGAAATAGTCATGTTGTGTAGGGACCTTTGCCACTTCCACTACCAGCAGCAGGTGGTGCATATTTTGCACCTACCGGAGGGGTCTTTGTAGCATTGTGAGGAGTTCCCAAGTATTTGACGCTACGTGTATGTGGGACAGTACGTGGCCAGCGAGTATCAGTTTTGGTTGACAGTGGGGCAACCCACAACTTCATCGATGCACAGATGGTTGAGCGAGGAGGTATACAAACAAAGAACTTCGATGGGTTTTCAATTTTGGTCCCACGAGATCACACCATGATGTGTGTTCATTATGTTCCAGAGCTATCAGTGACGATGGGCACCTACACACTAACTAACCACTTTTTCGTGGTCGATATTCTGGACACCCCAATGTGATACTGGGTTTTTAGTGGCTTATCACTATAGGGAAGGTCAGGACAGATTGGAAGACCCTAGAGATGGAGTGGGATGATGAGAAGACAAGGAGGCATGAGAATATACGGGGTCAGCACACGTATCCGCCTCAGACTGTTTCAGCTCATCGGATGGAGGCAGTCTTCCGAAAGGGAGACATAGAGTGGGCAGTGGAGCTGCGTGCATCAGAGGCAGGGACTACAAGGCAGGCGGTACATCTGGAGATACAGTCCATCCTTGACCAGTATGCCAAGTGTTTGGGGAGATTCCGTTGAGACAGCCACCAGACCGGGGGTTTGAGCACACCATCGAGCTTGAGCAGGGCATACAGGTAGTGATTACCACCCCCTATAGGCACCCCAAGACCTATCAGGATGAGATTGAGCGGGCTATCCAGGAGTTTCTGGCTCTTGGGTACATTCGGCCGAGCACGAGTCCTTTCGCTTCTTCCATCGTGTTGGTGAAGAAGAAGGATGGCACATTGAGAATGTGCATTGACTACAGTGCCCTGAACAAGAAGATACTGAAGAACAGGTACCCCATAACCAAGATCGACGAGTTGATGGATGAGTTGAGAGGAGCATGGTTCTTCTCAAATATTGATTTGAGATCTGGGTACCATCAGATTCGCGTGAGGGAGCAGGACATTCCCAAGACCGCCTTCAGGTGTCACTATGGGCACTTTGACTTCTTGGTGATGCCCTTTGGGCTAACCAATGCCCCCGCCACATTTCAGTCTTGCATGAATCACATCTTTCACAGTCACTTGAGGAAGTTTGTGTTGGTATTCTTTGATGACATTCTCATCTACAGCAGGACTTGGGAAGAGCATCTCCAACACATTGAGACAGTGTTGCATATCTTGCAGGAGTAGCAGTTCTATGCCAAACTCTCCAAGTGTGAGTTTGGTTTGACGGAGATATTGTATTTGGTGCAAATCATAGGGGTGGACGAGGTGAGAGTCCACGAGGAGAAGATCAGGGTCGTTAGAGAGTGGTCGGAGCCGAGAAACATGACAAAACTCCGGGGTTTCATTGGCATTTGTACTTACTACTGGAAGTTCGTCAAGAGTTTCTCACAGCTTGCTGCACCCTTGATAGATTTGACGAGGAAGGGGGCTTTCAGTTGGTCGGATACAACACAGCGAGCCTTTGACAGGCTCAAAGAGGTTATGAACAGCTGCCCAGTGCTCGCATTGCCAGATTTGCCGCAGCCATTTGTTTTGGAGTGTGACACATCGGGAGAGGGGATCAGTGCAGTATTGATGCAGGGAGGTCACCCTATAGCCTATGAGAGCCGGAAGCTCCTTCCGCATGAGAGGTTGTATTCTATATACGACAAGGAGATGCTGGCCATCATGCATGCATTGGCCAAGTTCCGACAGTATTTAGTGGGTAACAGGTTTAGGGTGAGGACTGATCAGAACAACCTCAGATTCGTTTTGGAGCAGAAGTAGCTACAGGAGAGGCAGCAGAAATGGATCAGCAAGATCCAAGCATATGACTTTGACATTGAGTATGTCAAGGGTAAGAACAATGTGGTAGCAGATGCTCTTTCACGTAGACCAGCCACATTGTCTCTTATGAGCTTAGACATAGACTGGAGGGCTCGACTCTTAGTAGAGTACTCCAAGGACATGTTTGCATGTGAGGTTTTGGATGGTAGGTGGTGGATGACAGGTACAGGGTGGTCGATGAGATCATCTACTACAGGGATTGGATCTTCTTAACTGAGGGATCTCAGCTCAAGAAGAAGATACTCCAGGCATCACATGATTCACCATTGGCCGGCCATCAAGGGTTTACCAAAACCTACAGGGCCATCAAAGAGGGGTTCTCATGGAAGGGCCTCAAGGAGGACGTACTCCAACATATCCGGGAATGCGACGTTTGCCAGAGGAATAAAGGGGAGATGAGCCATCCTGCGGGTTTATTGCAGCCTCTTCCCATTTCAGAGGGGAAATGGGAGAGTATTTCGATGGACTTCATCACAGGGTTGCCCATGGTTCAGGGCAAGGATTGTATCCTTGTCGTCGTTGATCGACTGACGAAGTACGCGCATTCCTTTGCCATATCCGCACACTACACAGCAGCACAGGTGGCTGAGTTATTCTTTAGAGAGGTCTTCAGGCTACATGGTCTTCCTAAGACCATCGTCAGTGACAGGGACAGCCGTTTCATGAGTGGGCTTTGGCAAGGGCTCTTTCGGCTAGTGGGGATGGAGATGCCACCGAGCACCAGTTATCATCCACAGACAGACGGACAGACAAAGATAGTTAACAAGTGGCTGGAGGGTTACTTGCATAACTATGTCAGTGGGCAGCAGAGAGCATGGCTGAAGTGGCTACATCTAGGGGAGTACTGCGACAACACTACATATCACATGTCCATTGTTATGTCGCCATTCTATGCTTTGTATGGGTATTGTTGACCACTACGTGTCGACTACCCTTAGCAGTACAACCCCTTTTCTTCGCAAAAGGGTAGCGCTTTATTGACGTGTCCGTGCCATTCGACAGTCATCGTTGACCTTATCATATTATGTTGTAAACCCAGTCTGCATGTGTGAATTGTGAATAATCTTAGCAAAGCTGAGTCATGTATGAAAATTGCCTAGGTGGACTTAATTTTCTAGTGATAATCTACATTCTGGAAGGTTTTTTGTCTCACCGATCCATCATTGGCAGAGTTTTCCTTCAGCCTAAACCCAAGCTGGAATGAATTTTGTCATTAGAATCTTAGGGGAATCCTAGTGCGTTGATCTGCTAGATTATAGTTGGTCGCGGAACTGGGTGATCTATAAGGGTCTTTGTCAAATGGGTTTTCTCCTTTGAGATGTAAAATTGTAAAAGTCGTGATGTAAAATCTCTTGAGGGTTAGAAAATGTTTTAATCCCCTCATAAATCCTAAGTCCTAGGTCCTAGGGGATTTTTCCAAAGGCTAAGTTCGAGGATCCAAAAATAAAAATTAAGAAAATTAAAAATTCAAATAATAGATAAAAATATCAATAAAATAATAATAAAGTTAAATAATAATTAAAAAATAAAAAATAACTAAAAATGAAAAATGAAAATAAATAAATTAAAAAAAAAAATAAATAAAATAAAATAAATAAAATAAAAATAAAAAAAAAATAAAAAATAAGTCAAAATTTTGAGTAAATAAATGCAAAATTTTAATTTTTAAATATATTAAAATGCATTTAAAATTTCGACGGATGAGATTAAAAGGGATTTTGATTTTCATCGACGGTCGAGATTAGTTTGACATGGATCACTCGAACTAGCCGTTGGGAATTTTTCCTTTAAATACGGTGTTAGGGGTCATTTGAGATCAGATTCGATCTGTGAGTCTTGTGCTGAAGAAAGCTCTCTTGTATATTTTTTCTGGTGCTAATAAAGAAAGACTTTGGGGTTGAAATCTTGCTGGTGTTACTCTCCTGAAGTGCTGTGAGCTGTTTTATTTTCTACATATTTTTATTTTTCAGCCATTAGTAATAGCTTGATGTAGAGTATTGTTGAACACAAGTATCTTGTTCACTTACTAGGGTTTGAAATGGTAATAGTATTTTTGAAATAGTGGCAGGTATCTCCATTGTATCTGGAATCTAGTATTGTTTTTTCCCTCTTTATTGATGGTTGAAGTGAGTTGTGCAGGAAACCCTTATTGAGAAGATCAGTGGGTATTTGGGGAAGTTCTCGGCTGAACCAGCCAACTCCCGCAAGAATTCTCTTGCAGAGCCCAACCAATTTCGATCCTGGGTTTATCATTTAAGTTTGTTTTATGAATGCATGAGAGATTTCTGAAAGTATCTCATAGTAAATCTGATATTCTGATAATATTACTATAGTTACTGACAAATCTGACTGTTGCAGAGTCACAAAGTTGTAAATTTTGTAGCTGGTTTAGAGGATTTTAGTTTCTATCCTTGCACATATCATTTCTGGGTTTTCTGTTTTTGCTATTGCAGGTTGCAGGTCTGAGAAAACAACTTTCGTTTGAAAGCCAGATTAAGGCCCTGGAGGGCAAGATCTGGCCTTAAGATCAGTTCTTGCAGGGTTTATTTAAAGAGACTTCAATTCCTTTCAGGCTGTTTATTGTTGCCCAGGGTTTCAATTTTGCAAGAAAGTGTTTTTTTTTTTTTTTCAAGGTGTACACTGCCTCAATTTTCTCCAAACCCTGCAACAAGCTCCCCGTCAATTTTTCAAGCATTACTTCTCTTCACTTCACTATCTTCCTTCCACTTGCAACTGCATCTGTCTTAACCCTCACACAATCGATCCTCCAATCCCACGCAATAGCTGCTCATTCCTCATCACATTGCATCCAAAACGCTGCCCTCAAGCTGCGTTTCCCTTTAAGCATCCTCAACCTCCACGCGTTTTTCTCTTCCTTGATCCTCCTTCCGTACGTCAAAGTGACCTCCATATTCTACGCACTATTTCCCTGTCTTCAACGAATCTGCTCAAGCATTTTTCCACAACTTTCATTCTCTGTGACCCATCGATGCTCTGTCGTGCTGCTCTATACACTTACACCATTCTTCTCCACCGCAGCCTGGCTCACTGCCTCCGCACACAGTCTTTTAGTTTCCCCTTACCTCGCCATCCATCCATCTGACCTCTAACCTGCGGCAAACTCATTTCTTCCTGCGTACTCCTCCACTGTCTGCCATCGAATTTGCCAGACCTGCCCACAATAATCACTGAAAGCCTGCACATCCGTAGTGTAAACCTCGTGAGCCCATCTATGCCTGAGCCACGGCTTCCTCACCAACAAAGTTTTTTTTTTCTTTTCTCCTGCCGTCACCTGAAAGTTTTTTTCTTTTCTTTCTTAGACTTTAGTTTTAGATTTAGATTTTTAATTATCTTGTTTAGTTTTTCATTAAAAAAAAAACATAAAGAGTTTCCTTTCTTTTAGTTTAGATTTTAATATTTAGATTTTTGATTTAAAGTTTCTTTTAGTCTTTAGATTTGTTTTATTTGAAAAATATAAAAATATTTTTTTTGGAAATTTTTTGTGAGTTTCAGTCTTGGCTCAAGAATTTCTTATGTTTTATCTTTTTTGCTGAAGCTAAAATTTTGATATGGGAATTAATGTTTAACATGCTTTAATGTTCATCTGAAGATTAACTACATGAATGTGATCTCTGGTTAGCATTTTACATAGTTGTTTAAAGCACTTTATTTTTCGAAATTTTAATTGTTGGAGTATCATTAAGTCATTATCTCGCATTTGGTAAAAGTTAAACTTTGATTGAATTGTTTGATGGTAAACAATTGTTGATGAGTTCATATTTCTGCAGCATTTGATAAATAATCGTTTAATCATTTCTTTCATAAGGCACTGGTCTATTAACTTAGTAAAATCAATTAAGTGCTTGTTCCCCCTCGTGTCTCCCAACCCAACTGGTCCACAGTTGGTCATCCATTGCCCCATAGGGTCTACCCCCGTTTGCTGCGGGAGACAGGCTTAAACGGAGAGATCGGGGATGAGGGTGACAACCCCCAGTCTGAACATTGTCGTGACAATTTGTGCGACAACATTTTTTGGCGCTGCTGCTGGGGACATTTTATTCTTGGAGTTTCAACGACATTCATCTTCTCATTTCGCATCATTATTTTATCTTTCTCATCTCTCATTTGAGCTGGTAGATTCAACATTTTTTTTGGCATCAGTTGGATCAGGTGGCGACTCCATTTCTTTTCATTTATTTTTCGCAGACAAGAAGTCTCTTTCATATTAGCTTGTTTGTTGCTTTTTGGATCCTAGAATGAGATTCATTGTTCAAGTGGCGACTATTAGAATAATACTATTTAGTGTTTAATGCTCATTCTTATTAGTTGTTGCTATTTTTACCTTTTTAGCAGTTCCTTAGATGAAACTGATTGTTTCTATTTCCTAATAGAAACTTGATGTTTCTATTACTGTAAATATCTCTGTATTATTATTGAGCTTCATTTTGCTCATCAATTCAATTCATTCATTGGAAATCTATATGTGTGTTTCGCACTGTTTTATGGTATCAGAGCAAGGGTTTGTGTGTGCGAGAGTGTCTGACCAGGCATCTTCTGTACAAGTGTGGCCATCTGTTGCTTCAGTTCGACGGGCAAGACCGCTGGTGGCAAATCTGATCTGCACTTTCGGCCACATCGTGAAGTTGCTTTTTAAATCTTGTTTTGTTTGTTGAATATGGCCATCTACGGGATTGTCTCATGAGCTTGCTACAGTTTATAGAATCTTTCATCTTCTGTGGCATGGAGATTTATTTCCGAGTTGCGGATATTTATAGTTCTGGTTTGTTTCAAAATTTCTTTGTTGAATCGGGCGATTTTCGGTACAGATGTGGGCAAGATTCGTTCAACTGATTTATAAGTCGCGACTCACAAATCTTGCCGATGTAGGTGTATTTAAAAGACGATTGTAGTTAATATTGGCGATTTTTTATCGCCTGGATCGAACGCCCTCGGGAGCCTCGAGGTTGGAATCTGTGGGCTGAAAGGGTTAGTGCTGTGGAAAGTTGGAATCTGTGAATGCTGATCTAACTAGGGTCTGTATTACCTGGTCATAGTAAGAGCACTCAAGCACGTAAGTGGACGCCTAGTCATACACAGCAGCAACACTTCTATACACTCCAACACGTATATTCTATACGCAGCAACACGTACGCAGCAGCAGCTCGTTCATACGCAGCAACACGTGCGCAGCAGCAACCCATTCTATACGAGCAGCAACACGTATATTCTAGCCTATCAAACGCACTGTCAGCATCTCCCTGTGCTCGTCCAACGCCGGAAAGAGCAAAGGTTGTGAACTGGCCCGTGTATATCCCGTTCTCGTCCAGGTGTCCGATATTTAATTACACCAATGCATGGTCCTTTGAAGTTATCAGCCGATTAGTTGCAGAGCATTTCCTTGGAATGTAAAGATCGATATTCTGTCCTTCTTCGTTCTGCATGTTGATGACGTCTCTCTGTCTCACAGATTATGCTAAAGAAGAGCGCAGAAGGGATGCTAGACTTGCTGTCGGACGTATCGTTTGACTACACTTTTGTGATGACTTGCGTAGCTTGAAATACCTGGAACAGGACTTCCTCCACATGTTATATTTGTCTGTTTCAAAGATACGTCAAATGTTTTGTTTGTGACTCACGGCTTCTTGAATTTGGTGTTATCATTGTTCACCCGCGGAGCTTTTCTTTTGATCAGATCACTAAGAAATCAGGGACATATTGCTGAAGGCGGAATTAATATATTTTTTTTTTGGTTCTATTTTTTATTTGCACCAGCACCTGTCAGATTTTATCTGGATCTGCTAGCATCTACAGTGAAATCTATGCCAGACACCTTTATTGTTTTTCGTGTCTTGGGAAACGTGCAGATGGCTTCGCTAACCAATATGATGCTGGAAGGCAATCAGCGCTTTACTGGCACCAATTATAACATCTGGAAACAGAGAATGTTGACCATTTTTGAATATAGGCATCTTGACCAACTCGTTTTGAACAAAGAGCTTTGTCTTGGTACAGCTGGGACTGATCAAGATAAGTTTGATGATCGAAATCGAGAGGCTGTTATGCTTCTCAAACTTTCTGCGACTGATGATTAGTTACCGCAGATTCCTTCCGGCAAAATAGCTGCTGAAATCTGGCAACAGCTGAAGGAATTGCACGAGACATCCGACAAGAGCCGAGCTTTCTTTCTCAAGAATCAGTTGTTCTCCATCATGATGGACGAACATATGTCTTTACAGGAACATCTTAACAAAATTAAAGACATTCGAGATCAGCTTGAAACCATTGGTCGGACCATGGAGGAAGAAGATATGGTAGTCATCACTCTGAAAAGTTTACCAATATCTTATGAACACTTCATAGAAACACTCAACATTACCTCCACTAATGTTGATATGAAGTTTCCAGAGCTATGCAACAAACTCATGCAGCAGGATCGTTGGAAACAACAGTTTGGTAGTGGTGCCTCATCAGTCTCCTTAGAAAATGCTTTTGCTGCCAAATATCAGTACTCTCAGTTGTTTCAGCAGAAAGGTTCTTCTCAGCCTCTTGATCCTGCGAGGAAGAAAAATGTGCAGTGCAATTACTGTCACAAATTCGGTCACATGAAGAAAGATTGCCGACAGAGGATTGCTTCTGAACAGAAGAAACAGGGAGGGCCCCATCAGACAGCAAATGTTGCAGAACATTCTGAGTAGACAAAATCTGCCTTTTACGCCTTTATGGTTAAAAGGTCTTCAAATCATGTTCCGTCTTCAGCCTGGTACATTGACTCTGGTGCATCACGCCATTTCTCTCACAGGCATGACTGGTTTATTGACTTCTCACCTTTCAGTGATTCAGTAGTATTCGGCGGAGGTGAAGAGTACATAGTGGTAGGCAAAGGTACAGTTTGGATCCAGTGTGGTGGACGCACTCTCATCTTCCTGAATGTGTACTATGTTCCTGGTATGGAAATTAATCTGTTGTCTGTCAGCGAGATTATGAGGAACTCTCCTCAGCTTGATGTAGTGTTCAGTGCACACAAGTGCTCCATTATCGACAGGGACACTAGTCTTATGGTTGCTGTTGGCCTAGAGGATCATGGTCTATACAGGCTTCTTGACACTGGGGATTCTCCAGAAGTGGCTCTAGCAGCTCGTGTTTCTCCCATCAGCACTCTGTGGCATCAGCGATATGGGCATCTAAACATGCAGTATCTCTCTCAACTCTCTCGAGAGGGACTTGTGTCAGGGTTACCTGATATTTAGACTCAGCAGTTGGGAGTATGTAGCGCCTGTCAAGCTGGCAAGCAACATTGGTCTTCATTCAAGGATGGAGAATCTTGGCGCGCATCTAAGGTACTTCAGTTAATTCATGCTGATATTTGTGGTCCTATGAATACATCTTCTATTAATGGTTGCAAATATTTTTTGCTCATTGTAGATGATTTCAGTAGAAAGATGTGGGTGTATTTTCTAAAATATAAATCTGATGCATTTAGTACCTTTCAGAAGTTTAAAACCTTAGTTGAAAAAAAGTCTGGCTGTAATATCATGACTCTTAGGACAGATAACCGGGGGGGGGGGAATTTTGTTCTTCTGCTTTTTCCAACTTCTGTGAACTTCGAGTAATAGAATTGGACATAGTACATCCGACAAGCAGCCGACAGACTTGCCTGAAAGCAGGCAAATGCTCAATATACACTATATTGAACACATCTGATGCCATGGGGCATCCTCTGTATTTCTAACGTTAATCGTTGTTTTTTCAACATTTTCATTTCTGTTTTAAGATTAGATTTGCTTTTCTAGATAGTTAATAAATGAAGAGCTTATATATTTCATGTGCTTAATGTTATGTGATGATTTTTTTGGACGGACACTACTTATATTTTGTTGTGTGTTGCATGGATACAGATTCTGGATTCTCACATTCCTACAGTGCAGCAACGTGTCCCCAAGTAGAGCCAGATGTTGACCACTACCCTCAGCAGTACACCCCCTTTTCTTCGCAAAAGGGTAGCGCTTGATTGACGTGTCTGTGCCATTCGACAGTCATCGTCGACCTTATCATATTATGTTGTAAACCCAATCTACATGTGTGAATTGTGAATAATCTTAGCAGAGCTGAGTCATGTATGAAAATTGCCTAGGTGGACCTAATTTTCTAGTGATAATCTACATTCCGAAAGGTTTTTTGTCTCACCGATCCATGATCGGTAGAGTTTTCTTTCAGCCTAACCCCAAATTCGGAATGAATTTTGTCATTAGAATCTTAGAGGAATCATAATGCGTTGATCTGCTAGATTATAGTTGGTCGCAGAACTAGGTGATCTATGAGGGTCTATGTCAAATGGGTTTTCCCCCTTGAGATGTAAAATTGTAAAAGTCATGATGTAAAATCTCTTGAGGGTTAGAAAATGTTTTAATCCCCTCATAAGTCCTAAGTCCTAGGTCTTAGGTGATTTTTCCAAAGGCTAAGTTCGAGGATCTAAAAATAAAAATTAAAAAAAAATTAAGAAAATTAAAAAATAATATAATAGATAATAATAATAAAGTTAAAATAATAATTAAAAAATAAAAAATTAAAAATAAATTAAATAAATAATAAATAACTAAAAAATGAAAATTAAAATAAATAAATTAAAAAATAATTAAAAATAAATAAATAATAAATAAAAAAAATAAAATTAAAAAAATAATAATAAAATAAGTCAAAATTTTGGATTAAATAAATGCAAAATTTTAATTTTTAAATATATTAAAATGCATTTAAAATTTCGACGGATGAGGTTAAAAGGGATTTTGATCTTCATCAACGGTCGAGATTAGTTTGACATGGATCACTCGAACTAGCCGTTGGGAATTTTTCCTTTAAATAGGGTGTTAGGGGTCATTTGAGATCAAATTTGATCCGTGAGTCTTGTGCTGAAGAAAGCTCTCTTGTATACTTTTTCTGGTGCTAATAAAGAAAGACTTTGGGGTTGAAATCTTGCTGGTGTTACTCTCCTGAAGTGTTGTGAGCTGTTTTATTTTCTGCATATTTTTATTTTTCAGCCATTAGTAATAGCTTGATGTAGAGTATTGTTGAACACAGGTATCTTGTTCACTTACTAGGGTTTGAAATGGTAATAGTATTTCTGAAATAGTGGCAGGTACCTCCATTGTGTCTGGAATCTAGTATTGTTTTTTCCCTCTTTATTGATGGTTGAAGTGAGCTGTGCAGGAAACCCTTATTGAGAAGATCAGTGGGTGTTTGGGGAAGTTCTCAGCTGAACCAGCCAACTCCCGCAAGCATTCTCTTGCAAAGCCCAGCCAGTTTCGATCCTGGGTTTATCATTTAAGTTTGTTTTATGAATGCATGAGATATTTCTGAAAGTATCTCATAGTAAATCTGATATTCTGATAATATTACTGTAGTTACTAACAAATCTGGTTGTTGCAGAGTCACAAAGTTGTAAATTTTGTAGCTGGTTTGTAGGATTTTAGTTTTTATCTTTGCACATATCATTTCTGGGTTTTCTGTTTTTGCTATTGCAGGTCACAGGTCTGAGAAAACAACTTTCGTTTGAAAGCCAGATCAAGGCCCTGGAGGGCAAGATCTGGCCTTAAGATCAATTCTTGCAGGGTTTATTTAAAGAGATTTCAGTTCCTTTCAAGCTGTTTATTGTTGCCCAGGGTTTCAATTTTGCTGGAAAGTTTTTTCGAATTTTTATTTTTTTAAAAAAGGTGTAAGCTGCCTCAATCTTCTCCAAAGCGTGCAACAAGCTCCCTGTCAATTTTTCAAGCATTACTTCTCTTCACTTCACTATCTTCCTTCCACTTGCAGCTGCATCCGTCTTAACCCTCACACAATCGATCCTCCAATCCCACGCAATAGCTGCTCATTCCTCATCACATTGCATCCAAAACGCTGCCCTCAAGTTGCGTTTCCCTTTAAGCATCCTCAACCTCCACGCGTTTTTCTCTTCCTTGATCCTCCTTCCGTACGTCAAAGTGACCTCCATATTCTACGCACTATTTCCCTGTCTTCAACGAATCTGCTCAAGAATTTTTCCACAGCTTTCATTTTCTGCGACCCGTCGATGCTCTATCGTGCTGCTCTATACACTCACGCCATTCTTCTCCACCGCAGCCTGGCTCACTGCCTCCGCACGCAGTCTTTTAGCTGCCCCTTACCTCACTGTCCATCCGTCTGACCTCCAACGTGCGGCAAACTCATTTCTCCCTGCGTACTCCTCCGCTGTCTGCCATCGAATTCGCCAGACCCGCCCACGATAAACACTGCAAGCTTGCATATCCGTACTGTAAACCTTGTGAGCCCATCTACGCCTGAGCCGCGGCTTCCTCACCAACAAAGTTTTTTTTCTTTTCTCCCGCCGTCACCTGAATCACACAAAAAAAAAATACAACTTTGAAATTTCTCTGCGTTTGTCATATTTTAGCAGCTTTGGTCATACGTAGGTTTCTAAATTTGAGCTTTTATTTAATTTAATATTTAGATCTTAGACTTTTATGGGATTGAGTTTCGATTTCAAATTTTTAGGGTTGTCAATATAATACGTTTAGTGTTAGTTCTTTTTATGCATATCGATTACAGTTAACTCTTGTTTACATATATAGAGTATGTTATATATATATCAAAAAGTAAAAAAA